>JAVQJZ010051279.1:0-12367 GCA_036025355.1 Leiopotherapon unicolor | reverse complement strand
GAAGAATGGGTGTGCAAAAGAGGGGAAAAAGCCAAAAGACACATTTAACCACAAATTATGCTGATGTTAAAAAAAAAAGCAAGTAACTGTAGTCCTGGTCTTCAAACTGAAACGGGTGGATGATTATCTACACACAGTATGAGTTTTTCCTAATTCCTGAAAACTGCAAATTTTGCAGATACACGACACAAGGTGAGTTAGAAAGGCAGCAAAACCCGAGTGAGGAAGAGATATTACAATTCATACAGGAGGAAAGAAACGGCTAGCCTCTGGCTGTGTGAGTTGCCGCAGACAGGTAGACGTAGAGAGAAACAAAGATACAAATAACTGTCAAGGCATAGAAACAGACAAAGCGAGCGATGGGGGCGGTGGGTTAGGGTTGGAAAGGGAGATCTGAGCGGGAAAGAGAGCAAGAGACAGAGGGAGACAGAGAGTGTTTTAGTTCAGAGCCGGGTGTTATTATTTATCTGGTGGCTGCTAAACAAATAAGGAGACTCCCAGTTCTGTGATTGTCTCAGTGGGGTGCTGTCAGATTTAGGCGCATATCTCCCCTCAGCATGCAACAAACTCTCAGCACCACAAAACACCACAGCTGTGCTCCCTCCGCTCTCTCAACATGTTCGCCAAACATGCTCCAAATGTTTTTTTTTTTCCGGGTTTGTCTATTTTAACATTCCTCAATGTCCTTCATACTGTTCCTCAAGTATTCCTTCAACATTTTTTTCTTGTATGTTCTTGAAGAGGCAAACACTAAAACGGCAGCTGACGGAGTCCCCTCAGTGTCAATCACCACTTAAATCTGCATTTTTAAATGTAACATTTTACCGTTATGTATGCAAGGAACAGAGGGGCAATTAGCATAAAGAGAATTGAAGTCTTTAACACTGACTAAAGGGCAGGCTTTCCACAGACATAATCTGGATTTAACAGAACTTCACCCATGGTGTTAAGCACTCGGGCCGTACAAACACGACCCCATGGCTTTGTGCCAGGGAGGATTCAACTGGCAACTCAAACCTGTGAAAGTCCTGCACCTACAGCTCTGGCACCTGCTACCTCTGCATCAAAACTTCCTCGTGCAGCTCTCGTAGTAGCTTATCATGGCCCGATCCAGCACATTAAAGTGGACCCCCTATTGCGCTGAGACCTCTGACCTTTAGCTAGGACTGGGCCCCCCGACACCTGTGTGGCCAGAGGAAGCAGAGGTGAAAGCAGAGGTGGAGAAGGCCTGACCTCTGTTTCTGCCTCTCTCTGATGTGTCCAGCCGCAGCTGAGGTCAAGGGTTTGACCTCTGGGCCAGTGGGGTTACTGACCTGTTGACCCCTGCGACAGGCCACTTGACCCCCGCGTACCCTTGGGCAGAGGAAGCTTTCCTTGGTCTGGGATCCCGTGGCTATAGTCCACCCTTCCACCACAAGAAATGGTCAGGGCCAAACAAACGAGGTCAGGGCAGGAGTGCTGGGAGATTTATGTCCCCCTGAAGCTCCAACAGCCTTCTGGCTGGGAGACGGAGCTCAAAGCTCTGACCTGTACGTTGCTGTTGAATGATGAATTTGCGCAGCCTTGCCATGTTGTTTTTTTGTTTTTTTTTGCGGTTTGAAACGGTATTGGGAAGAAGAGGCTAAACTGTAAAAATGGGAGGGAAATGACCTTGTCAGCCCCTGATCTATACGCTGAACATTGAGTTATCACTTTTTCACAGTGAGCTGAATCTACTGCTGTGGCGTTCCAAAAAATTACCTGCACTTGTCTTGACATGACACTACCTACAGGATAAACAAGCCGTGAGAGCGAGCGCTCAGTTCACGGTGTTAAAAATGTAGAAGTTTATGGTATTAGAGCTGGAGGGCATCTGATGTAACCGTTGAGACACAGCACAGGAGATATGGACAGCAGTAAAAAAAAAAAAAGAACTGGGTGAAAAACACGCATGCCTTGTAACATGGTTTCTGTTTTTTTTTTAAGTCACTGGGAAGGAAATATAGCAGAAAAAGATAATGACCTCACTTTGCTGATCACACCGACTCTCCACAAGCACTAAAGTAACAATAAGTCGCCCTGCAACACTAAACTTACTAATTCTCCCTCATTCTTCCTTGAGCCCCATAACATATAAATAAATAAGTGCAGAACACACATATCAATCTATCTCCCTTTCCCTGCGCACAGCCCTCTTTTAAAGCGGTGCTGTGGGCTTTTACCCAAATGGCGTCAGGGCCACCGGTATCATTTATAACGGGACGGCAGCACTAATGCAGCGCGTGGTTCAGCCAGGATGTTTTATTCATGCTGTTTTATTATTAGGGGCCCACTTAAAAAGGTGAGGCGCTCTCCTCTCCTCTGGCCGCCTCTTGCCGGGGCTGACTGAGGCGCGAGCTTTATCTATCACCCTGACAAGAGCGTCTTCCCTGGGAAGTCTTTCAGAAAACTTCAAACACCCTCACTATTGATTTTTCCCCCTCTCCACCTGGGCACCGGCATACATCTTCCCCCCACCGTGCTGAGAGACAGAGAGGGCGGAGGGAGGTGGTAGTGGAAGTAGAAAGAGAAGTAAGGAAGAAGAAGAAGAAGAAAAAAAAGGACGGAAAGTAAAAGAGACTCAGAGAGATAAAAGTAAAAGAGAAGAAGCCTGGCCACTGAATAACAATATGGGTGACCTCACTTTGCTTCATTGCTCCAGTTCTTGTTAGCTTCAGATAAGTGTGGCTGGAAAGCAGACGAGTGCAGTGATTACAGCATCCTCAGTATGCTAATTACGCATTCAGACACATGATTGATTCAAACAGAAGGATCATATGCGTGCTGTACGTCTCATGCCAAGCGATTGTTGGAGAAGCCTTTTGTAGACAATCAAAGATTCTCGGCCATGACTGTGACGCCTTGAAAGAGGAGAGCAGTCCTTGGATTCCGGAGACAATAAAGACACTGTCATTTTCTACTACAAGGTGAAACATGAAGAGGTTGCAATTAAATCTTGAATTAATAACGCCACTTCAACAACTTCTTCTTTTTTTTTTACTTTTTTTTTTTTCAAGCCACCTCTTTAAACTAACTGTCTTGTGTCTTTGCTATCTCTTGTGCCAGGAAGAGCGGCAGGGGGAGAGAGGGAGTTAGAGCAGATCCTGTGCAACTGTACAGTAAGAAAGACAAGTGTCACGTCATCCGCACGGCTCTCGTCTCAGTTGCGTCTTTTTGTTCCAATTTCAAGAGGCTGTAAGAAAAAAATGAAAAGAATGAGGACCTGCATTGTTTCCTCTAATCAATAACTCTCCTTGATAATAAACAGATGCCACTACGACTGATTTTGAGGTCGTCTGATGGGAGGATTTATTACCTTGCCCATTTGTTGGCAGAGGAGAAGGCTGACTGATACGGAAGGAGATATGATTTAATGAGTTGTGAATGATTTGTCCCCAGACGGTTAATGAGGAATGGTGGGCCTGTGAACTATTTGAAAGTGCGGCAATATTTAAAGATTGTTTTAGAGCCCTACGCTCACTCAGAGGGGCACACATAAATCAAACGACAGACTCGAGCTGATAAGCTGTAATTAACACGATAAAACAGTGCGCCAAACAATAAACAGTCAGGAAAGATATGAAGGCTTAGGATCGATTAAATCCCTGGCATGTCATTGGGTATCCCTTCTGATGGACACGCTTGTTAGAAGTTTTAGCTCTATAAACATCTTTAATTGTAGTGTTTAGTCTGTAACTACTGCATTAATCCATTTATTTACTTGGGTGGTAAAGAGCTCACAGTGTATGTTCGGAAGATCTTTTTTCAGGGGTGTGAATCTTCTGCGTGGTTGTAAAGACCCCCTGGCACTCTAACACACTCTGAAATCAATAGCACAAGGCCCCATAGGAGAACCAGGGAGGAAGCCATTGATTGACACGTTACTCTCATGTCAAACAGTAGAACATGGCGTGGCAGCAACCACCTGCCGTCTGCTCCACCTGCCGCTCTCACCTCTCTGCCAGACTCCTCTGGATAAATGCTGCATTCCTAAAAAAAGGATTGTGTGCTTGCCATGTGTTTTTCAAGTTGAATTTAAAAATTTTAAAAAAGACTGTGATGGCTGTATTTTTTTTGTGTGTGTGTGTGTGTTTGTGTTTTTAGAACTGTCAGATTTAATTGTTCAGTTTCAGCTCACATCCTAATAAGCGGCAGTGAATGTCTCACGGCAAACAAACCTGACTCGTAGCAAACGTCTTTATCGCTTCAAAGTATTCCTGGATCCCCGACGGGCACGTCTAAGCAGCGTTGTTCCGCTGGAGGTGAGGTAGAGAAAAATTACTTACTCCCTGTTTTTTTTTTTTTTTCTTGGTGTTAGCTCCGACATCTACCCCTCTCCAACATCTACCCCGTGACGGTGGATAGCCTCCGGCCATCCCACCCCGACCTCGGTGGCTTGTTTTTCTTTACAGCGGGGGCTCACGTCTCTCTTTAATTCCATTGATTCTCGTTTGCACTTTGGTTGGAGAGAGAGAGAAAGAGAGAGAGAGAGAGAGAGAGAGGAAGAGCACCTGAGTGTTTACCCATGCTGCGATGTTTGCAGTGCCTGGTGTTGGGCGCCCTGAAAGAAGCATAAATTAGCGCCCTCTACAATGGCACCCTGAAGCAACCTCCTGGTGCGTGACATCAATATGGAGCGAGAAGCAAGCTGCGAGCACGTACTATCAGAGGCCAAATGGTTGGGAGGAGATGTCACAATTCAGCAGATGTTAGACAATGGCCCACCATCGCCAACTCTCACACGTGCTCGCTGAAGTAGACTTCCAGTGATGGACAAATAAGCGCATGTACAAACACATACAATTAAACTGGTAGGTATAAATAGGTACACAGACACACCAATTACGTCTATCCCTGAAGTCTTCCTCTATGATTCTGAATTTACAAAGATGCTAGCGAATGTGCAAACACAGATGCACGTGCACACCTCATTACCTCACCCCTGACTTCCTCTTTTTTTCACTGATGACACACCCTTTTCCTTCAGCCTCACAAAAAAAGAAAAGTTACACTAAAGACAGTTAAGATGAAATTGATCAATTACAAACAGGTAAGTGATGTGAAAATGTAGTCCAGAAAAGAGTCCATGAAAGACAAAAACAAATAGAGCCCAAATTAATATTTCATCATCAGTGAAATATTCATACGTTATTGTCAGGCTAAGACCTCTCATTGGCTTTTGTGTGTGTGTGTGTGTGTGTGTGTGTGAGTGAGTGCCGACCGTGAGCGAGAGGAGGGGTGCATCTGGGCACCTAATGTGTCCCACAAATGTGATGAACACCAGGACAGAAGACAAAGAAGACTCCTGAGCATTCATTAGTGGCACTCCCGCACATGAGAGACAGAAGGTGCAGGGAATGGTGGGGCAATATGTATTTTATACTGTAGGTTTGCCCTCACACACAAAAAAAACCCACACTCGCACACATTTGTTCTCTTTCTTTTGGTTAGGCCTGGTTAGGTCTCATGACGGCAATGTCCAAAAGTATGTGGTAAGTATAGGGTGCATGCTATATGTAGGCAAGCATGTGTGTTGGGATAGTGTGAAAATAAAAATAAATTAAAATTACAAAAATATGTATCTAGAAATAGCTACAAAAATTCAAAAAGATTTCAAAATATTGTCCTGTTTAAGACTGACATTGATGTGATTGTGTTTGTCAGAAACTGGAGACGCGCACCATGTAAACGCCCCACAGAAAACGGTGCTTGAGCCATCATGCCTAACAGTGTGTTCTCCAGAGCGAGGGAGCTCTGCGGTATGAGGTAAACGCTCGTTGTCGTCTTGAAAATCAATTCCCCCTCTCTTCCTTTAAGTGGTCAATATTTTTTGTTTCTCGCTGCAAGCTCCACTGTGGCCCCTTTAATTCAATGGGCCAATTAGAGATACCGTCATGTCTAATTCTGACTGCGGGGATGCTTGTTTGTGTTGTTACCTCATCCCCTGTGAGAGAGTCGGGGAGGGGCCGGGTGAGGCAGTGAAAGATACACTCTGTCCAGTTTAACCCCGGCACCCACTTGTTTCTCGCAGGCCCATCCCCCTCGCTATTTCTTCCTCAGCCCTCCTTCTCCCTCCGTTCTTCCCGGAGTCAAGGACGAAAGCAATTGATGCGAAACTTTTCAAAAATGAATTTGGCCACGTGTGTCACTTACGGAGCGGGAAGGAGGGGCGGCTGGGGCCAGGCCACCATCACTCCGCCGAGATCATTTGTTACTCAGGCCTGATTGGCCCTGACAAAACAATACCCTAAAAACTCACCAAAGTAAATTATGGTCCCGGTAAATGGCCAGCGAGGGTGGGGTGGAGAGGAAGGAAGGAAACGGCCGTCGGTCGGGACAGGGCCCTCGAGCTGCCTTGGCCCACTGCCAGACGCAAAACAAAGTAATGCGCTTTTGATATTAATAACGGAGATGATATTGATCCGTACTGGGGCCAGAGCCACTCTGCCTCCCTCCAGGGTGGGCCCCCATCAAGAAGGGTGGGTGGGGTAGCGAGGAGGTGCTCCTTGAAGAACCAATACCCCACTCCCAGCTCTCTGCCTCTCATCCACCTCCTCCTCTACAACCTCCTCCTCGCTGAAAGCCACTTTTCCTGAGGGTCCATTTCATTTGAGTGTCTTTAATTATGTGAAATGGATTCCATGGGAAAAAGAGAAATGGCAGCAGTGGTGGGCACTGACAGAAGCAGAGAGAAGGTAAAGAGAGAGAGCAGCAAAGGGGATGGCTGGTGGCGGCGCACTCCCATTCTCTGTGTCAGATTCACAATTCTGTCAGCAGCCGCGTCCATTTCATCCGCTTCTTCTTCTTTGTTTTTTTTTCTTCTTGTTTCTTGGTGGATTTCTTGTGCTCAATAAGTTCATGCGTGTGCATCATAAGCTTTTGGGACGGATGCAGTGAGAGTGTGCAGGGAGCACAGAGAGAGACAAGAACAGTTTAAGGAAAGTTACTGAATTTTCCACATTGTGGTGGACATTTTTTGAGGAGATAATGAATGAACAAGGGTACTCTCTCACTTCAAGACTTGACTGCCCTTGAGTAACCCTCTAAAAATGACTACTGAATTGGAGATTTGCAGCTTCTCATATTATTGTGTGTGACACTAGGACACTAATGTAAATACTGTTAGTGTTGCTGAAAATGAGAATTTATTGGTTGGTTGCTGAAACTGAATTTTCAGCACCAGATGTCCAGTTTGTTTGGCTCATTTCTACCTTTACCTTGTTTTGATTTACTAAAATAAACTGTTTGACTAGAGAGTAAGAGTAAGAGACAGAGTAAAATTTTTTTCTTGATAAACCAAAGCAAAACCTTATTTTTTCTTAGATTTATCAAGAACTGCATTGTAGCTGCAATCTGTGTCTGTGCATGTGACACATAAGAAGACAAGTAAAAGAGTAGCGGGCGACGGGGGAAATGGGGGGGCTGGGGAGTACAGAAACCTCCTCTGGGTTACTGTACAGCTTGCAATCGTTCAACGCTGAAACAATGTAAACAAATAAGGCAGTGCATTAAATAATTAGTGGGTCCACACTAACAGCTTTGACTCCGCCGGCAAAAGTGTTGTTGGGAGCAGTGGAAAAGCCAAGCACTAACACACTAAAGTCATAAATTCCCACCAACCACAAACATGCGCACACACACACAAAAGCAAACAGAATGGCCGTGCAATGCTGTAGGCTGGCTTAATTTTTTAATGGAGTTTTTTCTTTTCTTCCCCTTTGTTGTTTTTGTTGCTGTCTCTGATGACAGCCATCAGTGTTGTCAATTTATGAGGCAGCACTATTTTTTGCACTGCGGGGGGGATTCTTCTGACAGAAAGACAAAATTCACGTGTACCGAGTTGAAAAGAAACCGTGCCATGAAGTCATATTGCATCTCCTCCTAGAAAACAGGAACCCAGAGAGCTGTACGAGCAGAGTTGGACAGCGTTTATCTCGACAATTTATATCACTTCTGGCAAAATGATTTTAACACAACCTGAAAAATGACACACCTTGCTTTTTTTCCCCACAAAGTGAAATAACTCAATACTGCAAGAGCAGCATTTTGCCAGCATGCCATATCACAAATGACAAGTAAAGTTCTGCAATGTTGTGTAGACTTAAACAATAGACAGGGAAGAGAGGTGAGGTGGAATAAAAACACCAGAGAGCGGAAATAACAAGATAGAAATGTATGGGATGGAGAGACGGAAGGAGTGACTGACCAATGTGAATGTGAAGTTACACACGGTGAGATTGAGCATCATTTGCATCCAGGTTCCTCAGGGATGGTTCCTGAGCATTATTTACATTGGCTAGTGGTTTTCCCACAGGAGTCCACTGACGAACCAGAGAACAAGACTCCTCCACATCTCTTTCCCTGTATCATTCTCTCTGTTTCCTTGCCCCTTCTGTTGTCACAGGGACAGAGGTGAGCCTTGACAAGCCAAGGCCAAGTATTTGCATATAAAGAGCCTGCACTCTTTCTACATGTCCTTCCCTTCCTTTGGCCGCAACTAATGATACACGAGCGTAACATATCTGCCAGGTTAAAAGCCATTGGTCTTAGGCCAACTGCTGCCCAGTGTGTCACACAAGACTGTGATTAAGGCACAGATACACAAGTGTGTGTGAACGTGAGCTTCCACTTAAACATTCACACTTGTATGCAGTTGTGGGTGTGCTATACATATATACATAATTTCACATGCTAACACCAGTTTCATGAATACGACACACACGTATGGACAGGTGCAGAAACACACAGGCAACCATGTTTTCTTGCAGTTAATTGAGGATTCATTAAATTCAATAAAAAAAAAACAATTGAAAGTGTGATAAATGTTTCACGTGGATCGGGCCTGCTGTTAAACATGCTGCGCAAAAAAAGGTGCAAATTTCCTTCTTCTTATATTTGCTGGCATAGGAGATGTTGTCTCCCAACCTGTTAACCACCGCACAGCACTCTCAGACAGTCACAAGAAACCTCACACACACCTTTCATTGATTTGTTTGTGTTCTATGCTGCCGCAGCGTGCTAACAAATTAATTTATCAGTAACCTACTGTTGGTAAGGAATAAACAATAGCATTGTTTTCACTTTGCTGACAATGCTGTTAATAAGAGTTTAAAGATATCAAAAACGAACGTGAAAAAAGGGCACAGAGGTTATGACTCCATTATCTTATTTATTACGAAGAGCCTCTACCTGTGACTCTGCTCCGTCTAAAAGTCCAGAGTTAAAAATATGCCAGGGAATAACCTTTGATTTGAATTCAGCATTTCAGTGTTGAATGGCTACTGATTTCAAAAATCTTTTTTTAATCGCATCTTTAAAATACTCTTGCATTTTGATTCCATTGCCGAGGGCCATTTCCTGGGGCAAGATAGATAACAAAGAATGTCACCTAAATTTTAATGTACAATGTAAAAAGGGATCATATTACATTTAAGTTTAAGTCAGTATTTTCTGATCGCTTCTCTTCACTTATCATCTCAAACTGTACTGATGATTATAACAGAACAAATCTTGATTTCTGGTGCATTCTCATTAAAACTGTGGACAAAGTTAATCATAACAGTGTGGGCATGGCGTAAATATTCCAATCCTGTCAGACCGTAAGGTCCCATCTTACAGTATATATACAGCACAGTGGTGTGCACCGAGCCTGGTATGGGCCAACATTAGCTTTCTTTGTCTGGATGGATGAGTCTAATCTTTGACCCTGAGGTGTTGTAGAGATATTTCTGTGACAGACAAAAGGAAGGGTGGTGGTGGGGTGAGGGGCCAATGCTCCCACAAGGCCGTGTTGACAAACCAGAACTCATGCTTTTCAAGACTGTCTGTCCATCCGTGCCAAGTGCCCCCCCGTTGAGACGCACAACTACAGCTATACACCCCCCCCTCCCCCCCCAACATACACAACGCCTCCCACCCCGCAATCCCATTCACATGAACACCTCTCTTGTCTGTTTGTTCACACGCGACGCAGCAGAACAAAAGAGAGGAGGTCAAGACAAGGACCAGCAGATATCTGGAATATTTGTGGTCTGTGTCTTGATTTATATACACACACACACACACACACTTTCATGTTTATGAGCTCGTTCACTTCCTGTCTGGGTGGGTCCATTTACATATCACCCTTCCAACTCCTCCAACAACACACATGCACGCACATATCAATCATCAATTTCTCACCTTTTCTTAGACTCACGCATGTCTACAAATACGTCCATGTGCCTTGTTTTTTCATTAAGCCAAAATACAAACTAACAGTGCAAAATCAAGTGGGTGTGAGTATTAGAGAACACCCTCCCTCTCCTGCTGCTATATTAAATATTGAGTCAGAAATGAGCTGGAAGGTGTCTGTAAATGCTAAATAATGGAGAGGCTGCATTCGTCTGGGTCAGAGCTCTCTCTCTCTCTCTGTCTTCTCTCTGATACATTATTAAATGAGGATGCACTTCCCCTTCGCAGCAGGAGAGAACAAGGGGCAGGGGGGCACCCTGTCTTCTCCACAGGAATGGGGGGGTGCAGAGGGGGAGGAGTGGGGGTGCAGATTCGCAGACAAGGTGTGTGTGTGTGTGTGTGTGTGTGTGGAGAGGGAGGATTAGGTGGGCACGCCAAACAACGGGCAGGAGAGACAGAAGCATCCTCCAGCCCAGTCCCCCACCCCACCTACATCCCCCCATTACACACTCACACACGCAGCCTCCTTGCAGAAGTACCTTGAGCCCATTTGTACTAATGACTCTCCGTGCCTAATGCACTTTATGGAGGACAGGGCTGGATATTCATTTGGAGGGAGGGAAGGGGTGGGGGAAGTGTCGGGACGAAGTGCTTTGCCATACGGCTTCCCGTCCGCCCGTTTTAGCTGGCCGATTTTTCAGCAAAGGGCTTGGCCGGCACTTGGTCCAGCAGTAATGCGATTCATCACAGGTAAAGTAGGTAGGGGCCCTGATTGTCTCACGCCTTTCCGAGCTGTCGAGCAGCGCGTATGCACAACCAGAGGAAGTACCCGGTCGATAATTAATCAAAGAATTGCAAATACAAGTCTGCCGCACGGGGAAACAAGATGTTCAAGTTTGATATGTGTGTACCTAATGTATCCTGCTACACTTCTACTTTGCTTTGATGTTAAGTTTACCGTCTTGGCAGTAAATCTAAATAGAATCTTCCATTTAATTTCAAATGTTAAATTGCAGGAACTGCAAAACACAAGGACAACAGAGTAAGATTTAATAATGAGGGGGTGTGAATGTTTGCTTTGGATGTAGGTGCCATGTCCAATAGCCTTAGAGGATCTCTCTTGTCACATTTGCCTTTGTTCGGTGACTTTTGTATGTTCAGCTCTACTAGTGGGTGTTTCATATGTGAAGTGTTCCCAGGTGTGCGTCTTGGAGTCTTGGAAATCACGCTCATCCAAGGTGACAGTGCCAATAAACATCTCTCTTGCACAGTTTTATGTGTTCTTGTGTATCTGCCTGCCCTGGGATGGTAGTTACAGCAGACGGGGGAGGTTCCCATTTCCTTTGAACACCATTGAGGCTGGAGCACAGAGACCGGCGGGGGTCCCAAAGTTAGAGTTACAGGGACCCCCCACCCTCCCTCGGCTCCTTTGCTCACCACTAGGGAGGACCCACTGCAACCAGTGGTGGTGTCTGAGGACAGGATGAAAACAAACTGGCACAGATGACAAATGCACACACGCGCCTGTTCAAGTAGGAACTCACACTCTCTTTTTTCTTTCTCTTACGCGCACACACACACACATATAGCCGGTATAATAAATAAATAAGTCATAAAGAGAAGAATCGTTTGATGTTACCTTGTGCTGCCTGGGGCCAACACTACACTGGGGAGTACTGCCACCCCTTACACACACACACACTCACAATCATACACATACTCACACACACTCCCAGGAGAAGTAACTAACATAAGGGGTGGAGGAAGACGAGCAGGCTCTCTGCCCAAGCGGCCCCGCGGACCACCTTTTGAAGCCTGGAGGGAGTTTAAATACAGACACACAGACAACAGCGTGGCATGCAAGAACAGGTATGGTACCCACTCTGATGTCTTGAATGCTCACGCAAAAGCACTGATATACACATGACTACAGTATGTTTACTCATGTTTAAGAAAGAAACTATACGCTCGGACTGTGATGGAATTATGGAAGAAAACTGGACAAGAACATGTGATTTTCAGATGGATTAATACAAAGATACACACATGAGATTCAATTTAATATTCTAAAGAACTCCACATTGCTTTTGGACAACTAAAAATGGTAAATAATGAGCCACTTGCTACTTGACAGTGCAAGTAATTTGACACTCTAAAATCATACAATGACCATCTC
>JAVQJZ010051272.1:0-10360 GCA_036025355.1 Leiopotherapon unicolor | reverse complement strand
GGTGCGCCTTATGTATGAATTCTGGTTGTGCTTACTGACCTCGAACCGATTTTATGTGGTACACGACGCTCAAAAACCTGTCAAAATGTTTTAGTATGACTTTGGTAAGCTACGAAGCTGCGCTGCTTGATTGATTGTTGGAGCATTACCGCCACCGTAGTCAGGGGCCTCGCGGAGTGACACGTACCGTGTGTAATGAGCCTTATAGTCTGAAAAATGCGGTACATACTATAGCATATAACGACAGTAATGTATAGGAACTGTTTTAGTTACTGAAACCTTCTCAAATCTCTTGAAGTGACACCCAGCAATATTTTATGCTCTCACTGGCGTTACTGATGGATCAATCAGTCGTGTGGTGTGTTCATCTGTAACCACACCAGCAGTGACGTACCAGTGTACTGAAGTCCATCATCACTGCAGCCAGAACTGAAACCGCTGAGCTCAACATATTCATGCTGGCCTCGTGGCAGTGTCGCTTACCCTGAGCACGCCGGGGAACCAGCGGCTCTTCACTGTATCGTACAGATAGAGATCGTTGTAGAAGTCGCCCTCCAGTGACTCCTCCTCTTCCTCGTCACAAACTCCACCAAACAGCACCGCCCGGCCTGCTGGGCCCACCGCCAGAGAGAAGCCTGAGCGAGGAGGAGGTTTGCTACCAGACGGGTTCACCCTGGACCACGACCACTTCTCTGCAAGACAGACGACAAGTTACGTAAAATAACAATAAGCACAGCAGCTGGATCATTTCCATTAATGCATTTATTATTGAATTACATAACTTTGTCTTTAACTGTGAAGTTTTTTGTACCTTGGCCTTCTTTACCCTCCCGCTTCAGAAGAAACATGTCAGAGTGGATGGTCCCCTTCTCTACGTCCTTCTTGACTCTCTATATAAACACACGCATTATTGAGGCTCATGTCCCAAAAAGTAATATATCATCAATATGGGAGAGGCGCACACACACACACACACACACACCACTTTAGAATAGCCCCCATAGATGATGACGCCCATTCCATCGGGCGTGGAGGTCATCTGACAGGCGGAGCGTGGGGAGGGGGCGGAGCCTGACGGAGTGAGGCGTGACCAGGAGAAGGTGTCGAGGGAGAAAGAGTAGACGTCATTGTAGTAGATAAAATCCCTGCAGCAGGAGAGGGGGGGACAGAAAATGTAAAACAAACAGATGCACTGAAGAGCTTCAATGAGCTGTTGCAGATCAGTGTTAACTTCAACATTCGAGCAGCATAAAAGACACTGCTGTTTCCTCGCCCTGATCTGTGGTGTTTTTTCCCAAATGATGCCAAAAGGGACAACAGTGGCTCCAGCTATCTCTAGAAAGACCAGTCTGGATTTTATTCTTGTTAAAGCTGCATTCATCAGTTTTTTGGCCCCTTAAGAGCAGAACACATCAAACTGAATATCAGACACATAATTAGCCTCTCATGGCCTAAAGCTGATGTGAGTAGCAGAAAAGTTGCACATATCATCCAGCACACATGGACAAACATTACCATCTTGTGGAGTCGTGTCCACCTGATAAATTAAATTAAAGTTCAGTACATATTTTCTGTGGAAAAACGTTCTCTTTGGCAGCTAAATGCTCCACCGTGTTCAGTTACTAGCTAACTGCTGGCCTATATGTGCTGCAGTCCATGTGTGTCCTCTGAATGAACCTAACTGGATGTGCTGGTTATAACAGATCAACCCGTGCTGATCTCTGTGGGATAAACATGTTTACTAACAGCATTCATATGATCAGTATTTAAAAGCGACTGTAAGAGACACACTTTCCATCTTTATTTTTCTTTTTTTTCTTACCTGGTGCTCTCGTGGAAACCTCCAAACACCAGCAGCTGTTTCTTGCTGAAGACCATCCGGTGGCCGCTGCGACCCGATGGACCACCAGGCGCCCTGAAAAAGCACAAAACTTCTCATCACTGGTAACTGATGAAACTAATACTACATAAAAACCTTTAGCTTTATTAAACTGCACCTCTTTTATTAACTAAGGCGAAGCAATCAACACTTTAACTGATTAGGACTATATTACAAGATATAATTCACTAATTAAAATGTGGTTAATCTAAAAGTTCTTCCATTCAGCTCTACTTCTACCTTTATGACCATCTGTACATACTTGATGTTCTCCCAGGTATGTGTAGCCAGGTGCAGCACCCAAAGGTCCTTGTAGTGGTAAAACTGTTCCCCGTTTGGAGAGGCAAACTCTCCCCCAAACACCCAGAGCTGACCCCCTCCCTGGGGAACTACCACTGCCTGAGGGGGCGGAAGAAAGGGAGGAGTGAGACAGAGGGGAGGAAGAGGGCTGCACCCACACAGCGAGATAACGAGGTCTGATGTCTGCACATGTAACTGTTTTTTCTGCCATCAGCTCTGATGACTTTGCTGATAAGTTCCCCTCATCGCTGCTACAGTAGTCTGCCCCCTCGTGGCTTAAATGAGGAACGACAACCGATCAAATAAACTGATCCAGCAGACATGGATCAGTTGATTTGATCCATAGCATCACCAGCATCTATTCAGTGTCGTTAGAAACTTACTATGAAAACCTCTTATTTGATTAAAGTAACACACCTGATCTTTGATGAAGCAGCACAACATGACTGAAACAGTTGTTGAGAATCAAATACTCTTGTGAAAAGTCACAAAGGCAAAGACAAATTGAGGAGAATGTGGTGTTTGCTCGCTACTCAACGGTCAAATAGTACAGAAAAAGAGCAGAACTGTTAGAAAAGTGTAAAGGATCCTTTTTGTGGCCGAACCTGGTGAGAGCATCGTGGAGGAGGAGGGTTGGGGATGTCTGACTTAACCCAGCTGTTCTTCTTGATGTTGTAGAAAAAAAGATCGTTGTACAGGTACGTCTGTAAAAAAAGTTTTTAAATGAAAATGTTTTCAGTAGAATTTCTAGTAGTGACACTTTAACAAACTAGGAAAGAAAAAAACAAAAAGTTCATAAGCTTCATATACAGTTTGTACGGTGCAGACGGTTGTGAAAAAGTGTTGAATAAACTAAATCTCAGTTGACTGATTGGCTCTCAATGCTGTTAGTGCTCGAAAATCCTCCCCGGGGCTGAGGCTGTGAGACACAATGTCATCATGTCGAACCAGCTAATTATCCTCTTTCTCAGCTCCCATCCAGTCTGGTACGTTTCATAAACTCACTGACACAGAGACACATTTCGTTTACGCTTCATCACCTTCTTTCCATTGAAGAATTCACCTCCAAACAGGATGAGTTCATCTTTCTCAGGATGGGCAGAGAGAGACGCGCTCAATCTGAAAAACATGGTCAGACACGTGCGTCCTCTTTTTATTACGACAGCAAAGATTTTCACATTCAGGTCCCCCCCGGATGTAATCCTCCATCAAACTTTGGTCTAATACTTTCATCTGTGATGGCAGCACTGTGTTTTTACTTTAATTAGCAGGAGTTTTGGACATGGTGACCGTCATAGCAGCCAAATGTTTGCTTTTTATCATGATAACAGACACAACAGACGAGCTGCAGAGGCAGAAAGAGACGCGGCCTCTCACCGAGCTGATGGAGGAGGACACGCCGTCTCCACAACTTGGGTCTTCTTTGCATCCAGATTCTGAAACTCAGCAATCAGAGCCTCCAAATCCTCCTGCAAACAGAGACGGATGGATTAAAAAAGGAAAGAAACAGAGGCTTTAAAAGCTGACGGTGTGAATTATCTTGCACTAAGTCAGTTTTATGCAGAGCAAACATGTTGTTGTATCAGAGATAATGAGCACAAGCTGATGTTTGATGTTTGTTTCAGACATGAAATCTCTGTCACCTCCTCTCGTTTGGACCTCTTTGAAACCTTCTTCTCCATCTTGGATGCGGTTTTCTCGGCTCCCTTCACCTTCTTCTCCTTCTTCCCTTTCTTGCCCATGGTGCTGCGGTGATGACAGACACGAGGTTTGATCTGCTTGCTCAGAAGAAGTCTGTGTCACATGGACATCCAAACAAACTCACATGCCGGAAGTCTTTCCTCTGACAGGCCAGGTTCACTTCCGCCCACAAACAGCGTGTGAGCTCAGCGTGAGAGACTCAACAGCGCCCTCTGCTGAGCCGGAGGACTGCAGGAAGTGCAGGCAGGAACTGACTTCGTAAAACCTGCACTGCATATAAATACATCTGCAGCTATGCAAGGACTGACACAGAGAGACTAACCAATTCATTATCAGCTTTACTGCCTTCTTTGTTCAATATTATTTCTGGAGTCACGCTCAGACTGAAAGCAGAAAATGTTCAGGTTTGGTCCTGAGTGGTGGAAAATTTCATTTAGTTAATAATGTTCCCTTGCTGTAATGTGTGTTTTGCATAGCACATACTATCTATGCATGATACTGTGATTCATGTGAATATGTGCAGAAAGTGACTATTTAAAGGGAAAGAACGACACAAACATTCAGCGCTCCCTGTCAGTGAAGTCTCTGAACTCTTCTGGAGGGGTGAACACCATTGTGCAAAAGTTTCCCCTCATTTGGTGTTTTGCTGATGGTGATGGAGAGCGCTGTCTACATCTTCCACAAGTGTTTGAACACATCGAGATACAGTGACTGTGGAGGGCAAAGCATCTGATTCACATCATTTTCATCCCCATCACAATGTCAGCGTGAATATTAAAACTACGTTTTGTCTGTTTAAAACAGTCTCAAGATCAGTTAAGGAAGCAGGAGCAGCCTCTGACTTTGTAACTGTGCTTTGTGACGCACGTTACAAACAAAAGTGTGATAAACGAAGTTACAAAGTGAGTAACCATCACAGGGACAGTTGTTTACTTTGACCAGTCATACAGCATATTGCAACACTGTGTAAGCCTCCAGCTGAGCAGGTCAGTGTGTGCGTGAACACACGTGTCCTTCAGCATCTGCAGCGCGTGTGGAATGTCACAGAGAGAAACGACAGGTTCTTATGAGCAGGAAAGTGTTTTGACACCCTGATATGACATTTGTTTGTCAGTAAAACTCCTCCTGACAGGCCTGCATGCACACAGCAGCAGTGATCCGCTCTGAGGTCACAACGTTTTTTTCACTTTCACATGAAATAAGATTGATGAGAGGAAAGTCTGGAAACCTCTTTGCCTCAAAGATACATAGAATATTGCATCTTTACACGACACTGAGATGCAGAAAGTCAAGTTCAGGACACGTGAA
This sequence comes from Leiopotherapon unicolor, assembly GCA_036025355.1. Lineage (NCBI taxonomy): Eukaryota > Metazoa > Chordata > Actinopteri > Centrarchiformes > Terapontidae > Leiopotherapon > Leiopotherapon unicolor. The sequence goes on along the minus strand of JAVQJZ010051272.1, from coordinate 5,172 downwards.
GAAAAGGTTGATGGTTCATATTATGATCAGAAGAGGGCAGCCATGTGTTTCTGTTAAACCAGTCACTACTTGAATCAGGTCTTTACAGATATTACTGTGACCCCAGCATGAAGTGTGTTCATCTCCTGAGTGAGAAGCATTTTAGACACTCAAGCAGATAAAATGTGTTACTAAAGCAACACCCAGATAGGAATTAATAAATAGTATTATCTTCTTTGTGGGAGGAAGCTACGATTACAGAGAAATATTACTCAATGCAGCATGCAATGAGGCAGTTTGATTGCAGCAGATACTGGCATATATTGCTTTCACGATATCTCATCTGTTCGGATGGATCCGCCCTCTGTGGTGAAACGGGCATCTTATCCTTCATCTCTTTCACTTCTAATTATTTCATATCTGTTCTGGGCGGTTAAAAATGGACGACTGTTTGGAGATGAAGCATGAATTCATCAAGGCCAGCGTCTGCTGAAGGTATCTGCTCTTTCCAGCCATCTGTCAGCGTATTGTGATATTCATTTTCCTTCCCAGCATCTACAAACACTCACAAAAGCTCACAGAGACACACGCATCAGCTGACTACACACACACACACACACACACACACACACACACACACACACAAAGCACATGACTGCTCTGCCCACCACTCATTGCTGACTGCTAACCTTTGGTGCTTTTCTGAGGCCCCCTTGGGTATGTGCTACTGTGTGTGTGTGAGTGTGTGTGCGTGTGTGTGTGTGTGTGTGTGTGTGCGTGTGTGTGACAAGGGGAAGAATGTGAGTGAATTTTTAGTCCCATTTGCAGGCGTCCTATTTGTGCATGTCTCTCTACAGTAAAAGATGGAGACAGAGAGCAGAGAGTGACCACATCTCCACCTCAGGGCGCAGTCACACACTTTGTCACAAGTTCTCCACTTGTGCTGCTACAGGTCCTGTAAAGCAACAAATTATCATGATGAACTACAAATTCACATTATAATTATGTCGCAGATAAGAAACATGCCCCCTCTCCCCGGAGCAGGACCCACTAAAACATTTGATCTGAGTCATGTGGGCATCCATGAGACAGGGGCCCACAGGCAGCAATGTTTCCCAGACCCTCATTCCTCCGTAAGTAAGCAGGGTGCATTGCCATGGCCTGCAGGGGCAAGCCTCGCTGATATAAGATCTGCATGTGTTCAGGTGGCTGAACACGGCATGCTTGAAATCTTGGATGTCTGAAATCGTGGTAGATGTTTAGAGGAGATGCAGGTGTTGCGTTTGTTGGCAGGATAATGACCACTTACTAAAGCTGCCATGTTATAATTTAAACTTGATCAAAATTCTCTCTTCACACCACAGTTTCCTTCTGTGAAATTTACACACGACTGTGAAAGATGTTTTCTCTAGCGTTTTATTCAAATTTCAGGTAGCTAGCAGCAGCCTTTATCAAACAATGTGACTGGTGTTTGATTTTATCGGTTTGTGAGACTTTGCATGAACTAGATCTTCCTGTGTTAACTGGCTTGAATTTGTTAGCATTTCTTAGATTTTATTTGACTTGATCTGGGTGTGGTTTTACCCAGTGTGGAGGGGTTTGCACCGTCGCCTCAGAGCAGGACAGATCTGCTCATCTGCTGAGTCTGAATATTCTCACCGCGTCTGCGTTCGCTCCTTAACCCATCAATGTGAGCAGGAAGAGACCCTCTGAAGGAAAAGCTGGCAGAGTTGAAATGGAAACTTGGTTTGGTGTCATTTCTTTTCTGTTTTTCACGTTATGCACTTGAACTCATTGATCCTTTTATTTGTTTTGGTCTGTGTTGAGGTTTTTCCGTTTGCTGAGACATGGCTTGTCTTGTCTTGACAAGATTTGAAATAACGTGGTTTTGCTCGGCATGACTTAGTTTGTTGATCTGATTCAAGTTGAACTGAGATTATTTAACACAGGCACCTTTCAAGCCCAGGTCAGTGAGCCAAAAAGGGACACGAACATCTTCTCTGAACAAATGTTGTTTACCACGAAGAAGACAGAGGAGCAGATGGCTGGCTGCACATGTGCCCTCCTGCATGAATACACACACACACATACAAATGTGTTTGTGACTCAGCATCATTGCGTCAATACTGCCCTCAACACTCTGCCTGTTAGCCCGAACGTCTGGTCGTGACTGGCGCTGGAGGGAGAGAATAAAGGACAGAGGTGATGAGATGAGCAGGGATGTTGACTCCTGAGAAGATCACAATTACACAGTCAGCTGGTGATTATCAAGGTTTTTGAAATAGACACTGTCGCTGCCTACACACAAACATGGGAGCAGGAGCACACACACAATGGAAAACTGATAACATTATTCTGTCATCCAGAAACAGAGCAATCAATCTTCAAATTTAAATTTACCATCTCAGATGCAAGCAAGCACACAGAAGATAAGATAAGATGAACCTTTATTGATCCAGAGCGAGGGAAATTCAGGTGTTGCAAAAGCACAATTACTGTGAGAAATCAGGTAGAAGAATAAATAATAATAAAAGAATAAAAGAAAAGAAAAGAAAAGAATAAACCATAATTTAAAAGAGTGGTTAGAGTTATGTTATTTGTCATTGTGTTGCAAAAATCTGCAATACAAAATTTCCCAATTTTAAAATCAATAAAATCCTAAATGTGCTAAATGTGGTCCTGCAGTGTTCAGCATATGCTCTCAGACTAGTTCAACATTTTGGAAAAATGCTTACTTGGTTTTGTGGCGAGATTTACCACAAACAATCATGTTTGTGCATTAATAATGGAGCTGGAGGTAGATCAGTTTAGCTTAACATGAAGACTGACAGCATGGCTCTGTGAAAGGGAAAAACACTTATCAACAACTCAGAAGCTGACAAACTAAAGGGTTACATCTCATTTATGTAAATATATACAACATATTTTGCAGTGATTATTTCTAGAAGAACAGCCGGGTACCGTGGCAACCAGCAGAGATGCTGCTGGATGGATACTGGATGGCCAGATGGATTAGTTGTCGTTTGTTACACAATGTGTTCATTTAAGTGTGTTTGAACTTTGGAGAAAGCCAAGCTAGTTGCTTTTTTTTCCTGCCTCCAGGTTTTAGGCTAAGATAGACTAACTGCCCTCTGACTGTCCGTCCTCACAGTCTGACCAAGAGAGTGAATAACCTCTATGAGCATCTTCTTCAGAATTCAGAACTACAATAATCTTAACCCCCTCTTTTGCTTTAGGATCAATAAAAAGTGAGATCATAATGCAAAATATTCTTATACATGTTCTTGCGGAAGGAGTAGACGTCTAGTGTGTTCAACAGTCCTCCATCTTTCTCTTTTCTTCCATCTTTTCATTGTTATTAGCTGAAGCTGTCCACCCTCAGCTGGCTCACACCTCGATAGCTTTTAGGCACCACTTTATGAAGCACAGCTGACACTTTCCCACTCGCCTCCCTTTTCTTTCTTCTCCTTTGATCCTCACGCTGCCTCTCTGAGCGCAGGACATCCTCATGAGATTTTATTCTAACTCCTTTATTTTGTCTTATTTCCCCCCTCCACTTATCCTATCTTGTTTAACCTCCAGATCAGAACAACAGTTCAAAATCAGGTAAGTCATGTTTCAGTTTTCAAAGCAGTGCAGCTCATCACAGCAGTGTGGACAGTGTTGTATGTCTCCACAAGGAGCCTCTTCAACGGAGAATATTGCAGTGTCATTTACAGATAATTTTCACCATGTCAGGAGTTTATGGATGTAAATGTACCATTCTGAAAGCAATATGTAAGCAAAAGGCTCAATATGTGCAAAATGGAGCTTAAATACACCGAGTTTTAGTGGTGGTTAGATTGAGTGAGAAAGTTCATGGGTTATAAAAATTGTGGTCACTGAATGCACCATCAACTGATCCACAGTTTGTCCACAGTGATTTCTGTGCTGACTGTGAGAAAAAAGAGGAGCACAGTATTAAGCACAGATTAAATGCTTACTACTGATTGAAAAAAGAAAATGCTGTAACAGAAATATGAGAATATGCTGTGTGTGTGTGTGTGTGTGTGTGTGTGGGTGTGTGAGTGTGTGTGTGTCACATCTTCTTCCTCTTTGCTCCTTTAAACTTCACAAACAATAGAGAAAGACAAACACGATTAAACAGTGTCTGTTTGATCGCACCACCCAGTGTGTGTCTGTGAGCCTCCGTGCACGTGTGTGTTCAGTGTGTCATTGTAAACGTGTGGATGTCTCAATGTGTGTGTGTGTGTGTGTGTTTGAGTGTTTAAATAGGGAGGTGAAATCAGAGCTCACACCTGTCTGTGTTCCCTGTATGTTGATGCAGACTGTTTGTTGTACTGCTCCGCCTGGTTTCCAGCACACAGTCTGTACCGGTAGCAGTGTGGCAGAAAGAGGAAACAGTAAAAGGAAATTGGAGTGACGGATAAGTGGAACTGGATTTTTTTCCTGTTATGTAGCTGTCTGAAATCAGTTCTGGTGAAGAGAAACTAGTCACTGGAGTACTTTACCACCACTAACTTCCACTAACACTCCTTGTTGTTTCACGCCGTGCTGTTATTTGTTCCCTTTGATTCGCTGCACACACATTGTATTTGTGTTGTGGTTTGCATTTTGCCTCAGTGAGTTTTCTGTCTTTTGCCCTGTTTTGTGTCCTGTTTTGGAATATAATACTTGTGAGAGAGTAATGTCACACTTCACATTATGATATTGTTATTGTTACTTCAGGAAATGATCTGAGTGTTTCTTCCAGTAACTGTACAGCTGAGCTTGGCCTCAGCATGTTGCCTGCAGGTTGGTGAAGGCGACTCAACTTTAGCACAAATTCCCTTGTGTTTCAAAATAATGAGTTATAAGAAAAGTCATAATTCAGTTCAGTGTTTATATCACAACCTTTGCTGTATGTTTAGGAGAATACCACGTGTGTCTGACCCCTCACCGAGCTTCCTGTTTCTGTGCTGCTGTCTTCGTTTCTGCCTCCAGAGCAGCTTTGCTTGTGACAAAGGTTTGGAGACCTCATCGTCCGTCTGTGTGCAGTGAGAGCTGATGATCACGTGTGTGTAAGAGCTTCAGAGTAACAGAGTTTGTTAGGTGGTGCAGCTCTGAGTCCTCTGAGGCTCTGCTGGTGTGAGGCGCAGGGTTTGATGCCTGTTTGATGACGTCGCCCTCAACGCTGGTTTGTGAGAGCTTCAC
>JAVQJZ010051259.1:0-12488 GCA_036025355.1 Leiopotherapon unicolor | reverse complement strand
CTTGCTTTGATCATGGCTTGTTCATTATCACTGTTACAGGCAATCTACATGAGAGTTTAACAGTTCTTATAGAAGTGACAATTATGGCTTGATGGTGGTGCAAAGCGAGATAGAAAAATTACTGGGGCTCATCCTATGGGAACTATTTTCCACTGCAAATTTTTATGAAAATACAAAGATATCAAGTAATATCAATGGGAGTCAAATATTCTGACCTGAGGGTGGCACAAGACCTCAATTTTCAATGAGAATCATCCAAATGGGGCCAATAAACATCTATGAAAAATGCTAATGCAGGCAGCAGTGGTGAAGACATCTCACAAAAGTGCTGGACTGACCAAACAAACAACTGAACGGCTGACTTTTATTTATGCCCCAGTGGTGTTAATGATGATGATGATAACGATGATGACGGAAACACATTTTGTATATAACCTGAGGTAAAGAATAAGGGTAATGAAGAATCATTGCCGCTGTATCACCACAATCATCATTTGTTTTGGTAATTAAGTTCCCAAGATAAGTACTGACTAAAGCGCTCGCCTCCCAGTTAGTTCCTCAGACATCAAGATGGATCTGTCGTAAGCTCCCTCTCAACCCTCCAGGCAATGCAGAGTTAATATTGAGTTTCGGTACCCAGATGATTTATTCATAATGCATCCATCTTTTTCTGCCTGTTTATGTGTTTGTTTATGGGTTTACAGCGTTCTGCCATGCGTGAAATAGTTTGAAAAAGAAAAAAAAAATCAAATCAAATGAAATTCATTAAGTCATGGAACACTTGTTCTTTTACCTCCCAAGTCTCATTTCTCCGTTCGGTCCTGTGCGTTCGCAAACACGTAAACACGCGCAGAGATCGGGGACACAAACAAACACGTGGATGGATTAACATACTCACCTGATCAAATTACACACACTCAAACACACACTCTCACACACACACACACACACACTCACTCACACACACACACACCTTCATAAGACCTGGTGCAGCTGAGTGATTTTTAAAAGAAAAACAATGTGCTTTCCTCTTTGTTGGTGATTCATTTCTTCCTTTCCACTTGCTGTTAAATTAGCAAACAAAATAAAAAATCTGCATGAACATTATTTGATAGACCTGATTTATGTAATCCTGCTGATTTTATGGGTAACTATTACACATCTCATGAAACTGTTAAGGGGTGTGTTACATATCAGTTTCTTCCCCACCTGCTTAACACTCATTTTCCTGACTGTCAGCACAAATTTAAGACATTTAAAGTATTAAAACTCAAGCACCTGTTTGGGGAAATAATGGAGAGCTTCAGTCTTTGCCTGCTGACGGTGTCTCGTGATCTTTGCTGAATCTATGCAGAAGTGTTGTCATGATAAACGACAAATCTCTCCGCAGACTTGTGTGTCAATTTTTTTTTTTTGCTGGACGTTCTTCCAAGGAATCAACAAACAAAAAGTGACAGAAAGGGAGGAGAGGGGGGTGCCTAATTTTGCTGGCAGAGGCAGGGTCCGACAGTACGTTTCAGAAATGGCTGCCAGGTTGGCAAACAGCTACGGGCAGAATGGTATCTGCATTTTAACGGTTCATGATTGGGGTGATAACAGTCCAGTATAATTACATCCCATATTTCAATAATAAGTGAAACCAAGATTGGTTGAACATATTCAATTATGCACCTGCTCCAGCCGACTGTCACTTTTTCATTTTCTTTAAATTCACCCTCTTTTATTCATCGTTCTAAATTGCTCCAAATGTTTTTGATGAAATTACTGCTCGTCTTTGTCTCAGTTTCCGCTCTGCTACCTTGTGGGTTATTCTTTCTTGTTGACAGGTTATTGCTAGACTATACTCCACACTTTACTAAATCAATGCAACAACAGCACTTTCATTTACCTGCATACACGGGAGATAGGCTCCATAACAGTGGTAACCATATCAAACTAAATTATTGACAGTGACCCAAATCTGCTCGCTCGGGGCAATTATAAAACCTTTTATTGAGCTCTGTGGATCTAACTACTGAAACATTACAGTTAAAAAAAAACCCTGAATTGCTTGCACAAATGAAGCAAATGTTTTCTATCTTTTACAATGTTAACTTCATTATATCTGAACCGTCAAATCAAACAACACTTTAGTCTGTGTGATGTTGCTGCACAGGAGGAGGAGCAAAACAACTGTATTTCAAAAAATGTATAAAAAGTTAATTACAGAAAGGGAACAGCAGAGGGTTTTATTATCAGCAATGCATCGCTGCTTCATAATTTGTTTTTTTTTACACTTTTTTACAATATAATGGAAATCTGATTGCAACTTAATCTGCATCCAATGTCATTTTGTTACACACTGAATATCTACGACTGAACAAGGTGGGTCTGTATTAGCTGAGTAATGAGACACAGGATGAAGTAACCAGTAACTTTTTCATTAAAGCCACAGAAATATACACACAAAGATGTTTCATCTACAATGGCTTAATAGATCTGTGATCTTTAAACTTGTCGTCTGAACCCCCCGAGCACAAAACTCATCACTGGCTTTTTATAATGCATGACTGGCCCTCCACCCTTCAGCCAGCCTGAGTAAACAGCCTCGATGTCACAGAGCCAATCTGCAGCTCCCTTTTTTCCAACTCCCTTTCTTATTCACCCTTCTCCATTCACTTTTATACGCTCAAAAAAGACAAAAAACAAAACGCATTTTTGTTAGGAAATAGACTCTTATGCAGAGTCGGAGTTGGCCGCCCTCTGGCAGCTGCAACAGGTGACTGAACTGATTAAAACTGAGAATAATAGCAGAATCTAATTTGTTCCCGACACCAACAAACAAACACAGCCCCAGATCCCGACGCTATTAAACAAAAGTCAGAATAAACACTACAGTCACTCTCCTCAGAAGACAATAGCTGGATCCTCACCTTTAATTACAGGCTATTCATTCATGTAGCCTGATTCTAATTATATTTCAAGCACCTTATTCAACCTATAAGGAGTTAATGGGAGCTTTTACAGTAGCTGTCCTCACAAGATTCTTTTTGGTAGCTCTTTTCTTTAGAGAACAATAAGAGACGCGTTTTATATTTCTGTTGTTGTTTTGTTGGGTTTTTTTTTATGTTTTTCTGGGAGAAAAACACAAGAAAAACTGGGCAGTTAGCCTGAGCAGCAACAGACATCAAGCTGGAGGAGGCAAAGAAAAGAGCGTCACATCACAGAACGTAACAGCAAACACATAACACTCATAACAAATCAGAGACTAAAGACTGCCAATGTAACAAGAAGGAGCTGCCACAGTAAGATAAAGAGCTGCGGGCGACAGGCTGCACACCTCCAACTCCTCAGCAAGGTAACCAAGTTGACTGCGTCGTGCTTTTGGGCGGAAAACTACTCACGCTTTGTGCAGCATGAAATCAGATCGCGGTTGGCTGAAAAAGGCTGATTACAGACTGACTTCATCATTAAAGCAGCTTTTGGCTTCACTGTAAAATGATACAGCTCTTTTTTTGTATTCCTGCCAGAGTCGACCTGTTGTATTAAACTGCACTTGCTTGTTACCAGCAGTAAAGAGATAGTGATCTTCTGCATTATAGCCTTTGTGTCATATCGTTTTCACTTGAATTCTTAATATGATTCTTTCACATTTAATCCAGTCTTACATAATCCCACCACCGTGCGTACCCATTCGTGTCATGTGTGACTGACTTCAGTGGCTGTTTTCAGGGACCCAGATGTGTCCGTCTCAGTGGCTCAGCCCGCAGACAGGCAGGCCGACCTGCCATTGACACAGAGGTATTTGGGTGAATCTGCACAGACAGAGGAATATTTCATGCATGATTTGAAGTCAAGCTGCTGAACGAGCGATGTGGCCTGTGCCACAATTCACAGCCAAGTGTGTTGTTCCTGGCCAACCTTGTTCTCACACATACACACAAGCTTGCAGACACAGTGTTTTTACACACACACATGCTCAGTATCACCAGTGGCAGTGAGCATGAGCCTCTGCATGCGGTCTGTGAGCACCAGCCATTTGGGTCTCCTTTTAAGTAGTTTTGTTTTCTCCGCTGGAAGATCACAAACACTGAAGTGATAGCGTTGAGACTCTGAGGCCCGATCTAAAGTGCTTGAAGGAAATGTTTGGACAAAGAAAATAAATAAATACGCCGGCAAAAGTTGCCTGTTTGTTCAATTTCTGCTGTTTTCAGTCTGAGAGAAGCAAAGGGCTTTTGCTGGGACCTGTTGATGTGGTGTTGCTGCAAAAGTGTTGCAAAGGCAATATGAATTAAAGGATCCATTGTTGCTCAAAATATGGGTGCAAGGAAGCCGTCACAGAAAAAAATACTATTGTGAGAAAAGGATCAAAGCTTGCACTCTATTTGATCATTCTCCTCCTGTGTCTCATCCTAAATTAGTACTTGTATCTCTTTGATTAGATCTCCAATCTCCTTTTAAAATGACCCAAATCATCTTTCCTTTACCAATTTACCAACCAGGAATGAAAGATTGTTTTTGTCTTCCCCTTTCGCCTACACAAACCCAAATCTCTATGTGCATCCTTTCTCCCTCGCCCCTTCCTCCCTGTGTCTCTTCCCACCTCTGCCTCTTTATCCTGCTCCGAGAGCTGCCTGTGTGTGTGTATGAGTGTGTGTGTGTGTGCCGTTCAGCGTGCAGGGAGGGAGCAGCTGGAGCATCTGCAGTCGTCTCCTCTGACAGCAGCACGGCATATGGCAGGGCCCTGTGAAGGATGGGTGCTGTCACCCGGCAAAGTGCTTACCCACCGACAAGAGAGGCGAGCCGCACTAACACCATGAGGAAGAGGAGGAAACAGCTGAACATCAGCACCGCACTCATTTATTCTCCCACCGCCACCTCGCTCCAGGAGGGATGCGGTGGAGGAGCCTTAAAGAAAAGAGCTCCGACCGGCTAGCGGTGGCCAAGACGCCAGCTGAAATGCATTTTGGTAAATTGCATCAAAGATCGTCCACGGGCAGAAGATAAACCAATCTAGAGGAAAACTCCAGCTCATCTTCCAGTGTACACGCCGACCCTCACTATGCACTCATCCGCCTTTTGTATGTCACACAGAGGTGCATAAGCCTACGTGACTGGTTATCACACACCGTATTAATAAGAAGTAAAATATGCACACACCCAGCTTTTCGCCTCCTATTTTGCCTCACAGGTTACCACTGTGAATAAGGGGGTACTTTTTTCTCCAAAACATACATTATTCACTCACAGGGACATACAATGAGCGGTAGTGTTGAATAAAAAGATGAGGGAGACGGGAATTACAGGTGTGATCACTCCGAGGCAAAAACCACCAACACAAACAATACATTTCTCCTATGTGCAAAAGAAAAAAAAAGAATCCAGGCTCATCTTCCAGAGTACATGCAGACGCTGATCCTCACTATGCACTCATCACCCTTTGTGTCTCACACAGAGGTGCATAAGCCTGTATGACTGGTTATCATACAGTATGTTAATAATACCTAAATATGCACAGGCCCAGCTTATTGTACCTCACATGTCACCACTGCGAATAAGGAGGTACAGTTTTACCTATTGTGGAAAAGTACATTTACAAAGCTTCATCAGCATCCTGTCTTTCCCACTTTCTGTAAAACATTACATCTTTTTGAAGATTGATCTTAAATTTGACAGTGTACACATACATTTATCTGATCATCATATAAAACTGCATATGACCCAGTTCTGCCTGCCTGGAGGTCATGGTAGCAAGCAGAGTGATATTAAAGTAGGAAGTGTATGTGTTTGGATTTCAGCTGGCAAAAATTTTGTTTATACCTCCAAAGACTTTCTGTTTTGACAATTTCTCCTTTGTCCTCTTCCTCCTGATCTCACAACAAGAGTGAGCAGCTCATTGGCCCCATATCATGTTGTACTTGCTCAGCTATGTGCACTTCTGAATCACAAAACATTTACTTTTAAATTCAAAATTTGACTTGTAAAATTGTATTATAATCTTTAGCATAAATCAGATCACTAATACACGGTAAACAAAGAGAACCTGAACTACACACCACAACATCCATTATTCATTTGCATTACAATAATCAGATACACTGTTCATTAATAACAGCTTAGTTGCTTCATTTTTATTTCTAATAATCAGTATTTACTTTACAAGCCTGTAATTTAATGTACATTTTCTACTATAATCTTCAGCACCGTGTTTACGCCTCCTTTTCAGAGGCAGAGAATTATCCTTGTAAAACTGACAGTTGTGAACAGCCTCACTGAATGCAGCGGAAAACACGAGGACACATGATTCTCCCTTAAATAGAAATGCAACAGGGAGACCTTGCAAACGTTCATACAAATGTCCCGCAAACAGCGACTCCAGCCAGGTGCATCCCTCTGACAAATACAGCAAAACAGAGTGAATCTGGTAAAATCAACACAAAAGTTGGTCAAATGAGAATATATAGGCAAAACAGTATATTAGTACAAAAAACACAAATGATCTGTTGGATCTGAGTGCACTGTGACACAAAACAGGTAATCCAGGTGCATCATCACTGTCCACAAAAAAAGGGCACGCTGCTTCTCTAAGGTACTAAAAATAAAAAGGCTTTTTTACTGATTATACTGACTACACTAATAACACGACCAACGCATATATACAGCATGCTAGTCCTCCCTTTGCTCAAACAATCACAGACTCACACTTCTGGGAATACGTTCACCTTTTTTGTGGACATCATTATATCAGTGTGTCTCTTGTTGACATGAAGACACATCAAGTGTGGCCTATTAAAGGCCTATAAAGCAGAGTGGTAACTGATGCTGTCTGTTGTGTCTGGTGAGGATATCAGAGTTTATGTTGTTCATATTGTTCACGAGGCCACAGCAGAGCGGGGAAGAGCGAATGTTGTCCTTTGTGAAATAAACCAAACGTGTCCGGCAGCAGTAGCTCGCCGACTCTCCCTCTGGCTGACTAAAGGTGAACCAGTGGTGTTCCTCCACTTTTCAGCAGCCAATTTAACATGACTGACAGATATGTTTCACCATAAATTTCTCCCATCCAAAACAACTCCATCTTTCCCCTTTAGTCAGTCAAAACAGACTTCCAGAGTAGTAACCCTTGCAATGTCAGTCAACACGGCTCTGCCTGCAGGCAAATCATGACAGCGCAAAGTTGTCGAGATTTTCCGGGAGCCACAGGACCCCCACACATGTGCCTCGAATTGCTCTTAAAACTTTCAGAGCATCTACATTATCCATAGCAGGAATGTCTACGTAGCAATGGTCTGACCTCGGAGCCAGAGGTTACCTGCTGTGCTGACAGGGAAGGAGAGAGGAGAGTTAAGGAGAGAGAGGATTTAACCTCCATTTCCTCTGCGTCTCATTAGAGGTGAAATAAGAAAAGAGGCTAAAAACACGTCTCATCCACATGAAAACACTCTCTCACACAAAATCTGAACGATCTTGGCCTTTTTTTTAAAAATTCTTTACCATCTTTATTTTTCCTCTGTCTGTTCTTTGCCCCCGCGGCTCGATGCCACCCAGCGTGCCCACTTTTCCTGAGAAGGCCTTTCCTTCAAACTCCTCTCGCTGTGCCTCCTTTCCCCCCTTTATCTCCTTCTCTGTCCCTCATGCTCTCTTTTGACAGCCAACGCAGCACCTTTAATGGGAACTATCTCCTCATTAAATACCTGCAGGTGTCTGCAGCGCTTTGGCAGGGATGGAGGGAGGAAGAGAGACGGTGACAAAGAGAAGGACAAAAAAAAAGGGAGAGAGAGCGGCTGGTGTTGTTCAGGCCCTCCCCGACATGACATATAGCCAGATTCCCTGCGCTAAATTTGAATTACTAATGTCTCCGGAGGCAAGTGAACCAAGCGCAGGGACCAAGGGTCAGGAGGAGAGGTTGAGCCAGTATTCCCCTCCAACAGTGATCTGGCTTCTACTTATTGCCTTTTTTTGCTTCTCGTTGACACTCTACTGCACAGAATAAAAAAGGAAGAAAGACAGGAGTCGAAGGAGGGCAAAGCGAGAGGGAGGAGAAGTGGGGATGCTGAGCAGAGGGTGGAGACAAGGGACATGGGGGGAGAAGTGAAGGTAAAGATGTGTGTGTGTGTGTGTGTGTGTGGGAGGGGAGAAGGGGGGAAGAAGAAAGCGTGATGTATAAAGTGGGAGGCAGCAAGAGATGAAAGGAAAAGCGAAAAAAAGAGGAGGAAGAGATTGGGTCTGAATGAGAGATAAGATGGAGGGGGAAAAGAGGAAGTGGAGGGGATGAGAGAGGAGAGAAGAGGGAGAGCGCTGGGCTCTGGGGCGACGGGGCTCTCTCAGATGCAGGACGAGACCATCTGGACGAAAGCGAAGCCAGGTCTCTGACGGTAAACACTGGGCTTCACTTTCACATGGAAAAAGACCAGCAAAAGAGATTCAAACACCCGTTCCACACTTTCTTACCACCATCCACCCAGAGCCCGACTCCGCCAACCGTCCTGCCCACGTGTTGGTGGAAAACGCTACCAGACCTCACTATTGGCAATCTCATCCTACTGCATACAACATCCCACTTCCAGACTGTCTTTTTTTCTATAACACACACACATGTTGTAGAATTGATTTGAAAATACTGCTGCCTGTCTATATATGAAGTCTCTGACTTGCTTTAACAATGTGAACTCTATAGACTTCTCAGGTCATCTGGAGCTGCTCTGCTAAATGTTTCCTGAGGTTAAAAATGGTAAAGCTGAAGTTACTGTGCTGCATATAGTTGGATGAAACTTCCATAAGACCTGAGACTATATAAATCATAAAAAATTACAGAAAATGCCACTTTTATTTATCTACTTTGTACTCTCACTTAATCTCTTTCTCATGTACGCAGTTTTATATTAAGCACATTGATTTTTCCTTGTTTAAAAAAATATACTCTAAGGTTTGCTTTGCTTGTTCATCAGCAGAGCTGGCTAATTACTGCAGCACAAGTAGTATTTACGGGGGAGGATGTGGCCACCGAGGACTTGAACCAGCAACCCCACCTCCTCCCCTTTCAGGAGAGTGGATGAATTCAGTGAGAGAAGACTCTTCAAGGTAACTAATCCCTCTCTCGCCAGCTTATTCTCTCCAACAAACAGTCTCATCCTCAAAATTACGTCCCAATGAGACGCGCACACACAATATATGCATAAGATACTCCTACACACACACACACACACACACACACGCACACACACACACACAACTCTACCCCCATCCCACATGGCTCTGCAGAAGCAGCACTGCCCCTCCTACCCCTCTGTCAATAAGCCCAGTTTGGAAACACTTTAAACAGACTTGCACATTGCTCCGCTACAAAAAGGGAAAACTTCAAGACATGCTCTCCTCCATACCCGCAGGGTTAATTAGAATTGTTTTAAACAGCCACTGCCATGCTTTTTAAACATTTATGGGTGCATGCATTACAACTAAGGCATTAACATATCCAGAAAGTTTAACCTCTTCTCTGCTCCCTGGTTCTATTATGAGGAGCAGAGGGGGACGAGAGAGAGGACAGTTGACCTCTGCTGCCCCCTGTGTTACGGCTGAAAAACAACAAGGGAATTTTCAATGAGGAGCAGCAGCCAGCTTTGGTTCAGAGGAATCGGAGCCAAGCCACCATGCCGGCTGAATGACAATCAGCTTGTATGTTAGCGATGAGAGGGAGATCTAAACCCAGAGGCAATGTAGTACCAATAAAAACATACATTATTCACTAACAGGGACATACAATGAGCGGCAGTGCTGAATAAAAAGATGGGAAAGACAGGAATTACAGTTGTGATCACTTCTGGGCAAAAGAACACAGACACAAACACAACATTTAGCTATTTCAACAGTATTCATTATTTTTGGATTTTATTAAAATGATATATTCAAGTCTAATGTCAGTTGTTCTGCAAGTGCACACAACTCAGCATCAGCGTGATCCAACTTCACAATTTTGGTTTAAAAGGTTAATCACCAGAGTCTGTGTTTGTCTGCAGTGTTGAAATATCTCATTTGATGATTTGATCCAAGAGATATAATCAGGATTAATTTTTGAATGTGCAGAGCTAATGCTTTAAATTTCTTGCAGAAAGATGTGGAGTTTAAAAATGAGGACAGCGTAAACTTGGTGTAACAAACCACCTGAGTTCAGGTAAACAGTTTACCTCGCAGAAAAGCGTGAGTTTGTCATCGGGCAGCAGACCATTGGCCTCGTCCAGCAGAAAGTCCCTCCTTATAAACTTTTTGAAACCCCAGTCCTTCCCCTGAACAAAACGGTACGCTCTCTGGCTCTCTGGAAGAAGAAAACACACGGACAAACAAGGAAAAACAAGATAATCTGGAGACTTTTTCGCGACGTGATTAAGCCCTGCGCGTGTGAATGTGTGTGCGAAAGAGAAAGTTTGTTATGAGTCATGGCCATAAGCAGCGGAGGAACAATGGCGAAAGAGGCTGGGTGCAGGAAGTATTGCCTGCAGGGAGCTTTTAACACTTCAGAAGAAAACAGAATCTCTCTCTCTCTCTCCCTCTTTCACTCTCTGTATCCTCTCGCTGCCACATAAAGACTAGTGGTAAACATGAGACAGAACTGCTGTGCCTCTTTGGCCAAGAAGTGAGAAATTGCAGGGATCAAAGCAGTCCAATTATCATGTGTTTATGGAGTGCCAATTATCTCTGACAGTGGCAGGAAGGATTCTGTAACACTCAGTTGCACTACAAAGACACAGGAAAGGTGCTGGAGTTCTTGTGTGTACAATAGTCACACTGTGGGGGCGGTCACAGCAATCTACACAGTCACCTAACAGTCACAAATGCTCACATACAAGGTCAAAAGATAATGACGCCAGACTATGACTACTGCGGAGATAACAGCAAATTAAAGCTAATTGCCGATAGAAAGGAAACACGGCACTAACACATAAATTCTGAAGTAACTGGAGCTCCGTTGGAGGGATGTAACACCATTCTTTGGAGAAATTACATCATTTTCCATTTTGTTAATGAGAGGAAAATGCGTCCTCGGGCATTGCTCTGGGATTTCTGGATGTGTTCAGCTGAGCTTCAGTGACATACTTCTTTCTGTGTACGGCGACATCTCTGTCCACTCTGATCAATGTGGACATGCCTCCTCATGTGATGAAGGCAATAAAATATGCCACAAAAGAACCACTAGAAACTAATTCATTATTCAAGTCTTTTCATATTTGTGGCACATGTCATCAAGAGCCTCCTAAGGACGCCCTATAGACACGATGCTAATAAGCATCTGAATGATCGGATTGTAATGAGAAAGAGCAGAAACACGATCCAAGATCAAACTGACTAAAAACACACTGGAGAGGTTGCTCGATGCTCAATTGGCCATACTGACAACGTATAAAAAGAAACTGTGTCACACTCTGCATATATAGCATATCAACTCTATCTATGTAAATGAGCATCTGTGCAGCCTACAGCATACATGGAAACCCAACAGGGAGCTACAGTGCGACTTAAGTATTAAGAAGATAGCAAGGTACATGGCAGGGTGTGATTGGCAAGAGACATCTGATGTCAGCCTGTACATGAGGATTATTTTAATGTAAATGTTCCCCCCAGAGGCATAAAGCCC
Organism: Leiopotherapon unicolor; assembly: GCA_036025355.1. Classification (NCBI taxonomy): domain Eukaryota; kingdom Metazoa; phylum Chordata; class Actinopteri; order Centrarchiformes; family Terapontidae; genus Leiopotherapon; species Leiopotherapon unicolor. The sequence goes on along the minus strand of JAVQJZ010051259.1, from coordinate 886 downwards.
CCCCCCCCCAGAGGCATAAAGCACCATGAACTTTCTGACTTTCAAAATGGAAACTAAGAATAACAAGCAACTAAAAAAATTCAAATAACTGTATAGAAGATATATGAGCTTGAGAGGCATGAGTGCTATACCAATGTTTTATTACCAGTTTAACAGATTTATTTAATCTTTGCTTCAAGGCCTCCTGTTTATCATTTCTGTGATTTAAGGCAAGCTACTTATATGCATTAACAATCTAGATTCAATCATGTATTAATCCCAGATGATCTGAAATGATAAAGAAAACCTTTGAGGCTTCTTTGACCCCTTTTAAAAGGCAGGGAGTAGTAAAAGACTCCTGTTCAGAGTCGACTGAAACAGGCTATAAACTATTCAGTACCAAGAGGTCATCACCCCTCACGTTCACATATCTTTACGTGTGTGAACACTACATGTGTTCAGCCCCGGCAGCTCAAACAGATTTCTCTTCAGGCTGCTCTTGTGCAGAGATCCCAACAGGAGATCTGCTGACAGATCACAGTGGGAAGCGCTAAGATGAAGTGTCAATGCTGCTGTAAGATCCTGTGTCAAATCCCCTGTTTGGATCTGAGGGAGCAGAGAGCCAAAGAGGGGATTGGTGGAGGAGTGCAGTGCATATGCAGTTATTCCCACCACTGCTCATGCAGGGGGTCCTCCACTGTAATCCCCTGCCTCTAGAGACTGTGTATGCAAAGAAGCTGACAGAAATCACCATACAAACACACACGCACAAGTCAATGCTCAAAAATTACAAACCCATGCATTCTGCTTTTTCACAGCACTCTACTTTATTCATCGTTCTGCCACTGTGTAAGTGAGGGAGAGTGTCAGTGTTTCCAAATAGACAGAAGTTTTTTAGACCTTTCAA
>JAVQJZ010051239.1:0-11120 GCA_036025355.1 Leiopotherapon unicolor | reverse complement strand
GTTTTTTAATATTTCTGTCCAGTTTTTATTCGAAACAGAAGAAGCAGTATTATGTAAGTTTCTGTTTTCTGGAGGGTCTCTCTCTTTCTTTCTTTCATTCATGGTGTCCATTAGCGCTCCTCTGTCTCTTGCCAGCCATTCACATTTCCCATGGAGACTGAAAACACACACACACACACACACACACACACATTGAGAGGGAGACTGTGTTAAGTCTCCTTGGTTACTGAATGCCTTTTTCATTGACTGTCCGTTACCATGGAAGTGAAAGGACGAGAGGATGATTAGAGGAGAGGAGAGGAGGAGGTGATGAAAAAGAGGGAATAACAAGGGAAAAGTAAGAGGAAAACCAGGAGGGAGGAGAGGAGAGTGAAATCTGAAGAGATAATGAGAGAAGAGGAGAAGGAAGGAGTGAAGAAGGAGGGAGGGAAGGAAAGGAGGCACCAGGAAAAGGAGGAAGAGGTGATGATTAGTAAAGAAGCGAACAGAGAAGAAAGAAGCAGGAATGTCTCCAAAAAGAAAAACCTGTCGCTTCCTCTTCGTCTTTTCTTCCTCCTCTCGCCGTTTCTTTTCCCACACGCACACACACACACACACACTTTGTTGGTGGATGATTTCGACCAAAGAGAAGCTGATTTGTGGATCAGATAAGATGATTCAGTCCAGCAGAGAGAACACACACTCGTCCGCCGCCGACACACACCGTTTTCTGACTGACACGCATAAATACATGCATAATCTATGTGGGCCCTCTGAGTGTGTGTGTGTGTGTGTGTGTGTGTGTGTGTGTGTGTGTGTGTGTGTGTACAGTATACAGTATCTCTCTCTCTGTGTGTGTGTAATTGCTGAGCAGCGTCTTGGCTCTGATCCATGACATCAGTGTCTCTTTCTCTTTTCGCCAGGAATTAAGACCGTGATTGGCTGCAAAGCGCACACACACACACACACACACACACACACACACACACACACACACACACACACACACACACACGCAGTAATTATAATGCTGACGCCTCCTTGAGCTGATTTGAGAAGCTCAGATTCGAGTACCGGAGGACGGCAGCAGTTTTGAACCTTTGCTTCTCCTTCTTCTGCTCTCATCCCTCTTTTTCTCCTCTAAACGTAAAAACTCAACAGTGTTTAGTTTTTATTTTAAAACCAATCAAACCTTTAATGTTTCTGATAAAAACATTTAAGAGTTTTTGTTCTTTACTTTACATTCATACTTGTGGACAAAAGATGGAAAATCCTTAAGATTTCAGCTCTGATTGAGTTTAAGACTCTTCGGTAACTTTTGGTCACTCGGGGTGAATTTTAATACTTTTACAAATGAGGAAACGATCACACACTGTCTGAAAAACACAGCAGAAGAAGAAGTTTCTGTTCACAGTGCAGCCAAACAAACACATTTGTTGTTTTTATAGAAAAGATTTTGTCTGCCATTTTGACGTTTTTTAATAAATCTTTATCTTTTGAAGAAAAAGTTTCACCTGTTCGTGCTGCAGAAATGTGAAGAGAAGCTGACATCCTTCAGTCTTTTCTTACATTTTACTCTCCACACGATGAAATAATCATAAATAATAATAATCTGATGCTGAACTCATGATCGAATCTCATCAGCTTCTCCTTCAGCGCCACAACATGCAGAATAAATATTATTTCATGTGACGTCCACGGGAGGAGGCAGAATATGTGAAAGATTCGACCTTAAACCTGTGAATCTTTGCTCTCATTTGTTCTGTATTTCCGTTAAATGTTTTCTTCTCTGCATCGTGAGCTCTGCTGCTCCTCCTCCTCCTCTTCCTCCTCCTCTTCTGCTCGCTGCAAATCAGATATGACAGGAAATATTGTCCTTGTAATGGAGACTCAGGGCACTCTGCCTCTGTGTCTCTGAAACGCACAGCTAAATACACAGATATACATCACCACAAAATGAAACGCACCCCTGAACACACACCTCACTACCTCCTCACACACACACACAAATTGTACCTGAGCCGACTCGTGTTATTTTCTTTTGTTTTCTCTCGTCTGTCTCGCTGCCCGTCTCGTACATCTGATCGTTATCTCGCTCTAACCGCGCTCGCTGTCTGTATTTACGCCGGCGAACCGCCTGCAGTCTCGCGGACAAAGCTTTTTACATTTTTTATCTGCTAATTGACCAGCAGAGTTTAATTAATAAGATAAAAAATAATACAATTATGTGGATGCTCGGTGCTTTTTTATTCCTGTAAAAAGGTTTAAATCGAGTAAAACATCTGATAATGTTTGCAGTGTTGTGTGAATTTAAGCTAGCAGTCATCATTGGACGTATTTTCTATTGTTAAACTCATTTTTGGATCAACATCACGTGTTGTGTCGATGTTATTTTATAATCTTGTCGATGATTTGAGCTACAGAGCCGTGAGAAGTCTTGATTATATTTTCTCGATGACTTTTGAAGATCTGAGTGAAGCTGTTCTTCTTTATTTCCGTCACAGATCTTCTGAAAAACTCGTACAAACAAACCTGCTGGCAAAAATCAGACGTTCTTGTCTCAGTCGATAAAAAGGAAGCATCTTCTCGTGTCTCCTCTTTTAGTTTCGATGATGTTGTTGGAGATTATTAACGATCTTTCAGCTGCAGCGCGACGCTTTAACCTGACGGAAACAAAGGACGCGCCACCGCTCGCAGATTTCCATCTCTCCACATCTCTCTGTGGATTTGTACACTTTTAAAACGTCTCTATCCCCCCAAAATCACTCTTTCAAAAGTCGGCTTGACAAAGGAAAGTCACTCCCGTCTCTCTTCACCCCAAAATAACACACACTGTGACTTTCTTTGTGTCTTTTAAACCACGTTTTAGTTTTCGCCCTTCAACTTGGACTTCAATCCGGCACTCAGATGTCGGCTTCCTCGATGTTTGCCCCCGAAACTTCAGTCCAAGATTTATTCCCTTTTCAACAAGTTGACGTCTGGATGGAGACGATGTTTTTCACTTCTCCTTGACTCTGAAGGATCAGGAGATGGAGGGAGGGAAAGAGACGGAGACAAATAATAAAGGAAAAGATGAGGAGATGGAGAGGATGTGAGAGTGCAAAAAAAACAAACGATGGTGGGAAAATTTGGATTTTTTAAACTTCCTCGTCTTTTAGATGACTCGGGAACAACAGACGGATGAAAAATAGAGAGATTGAGGGATAAAGGTTAAGATGCAGTAATATTTCCTTTCTGGTTTGCATACCAGGCGCGCTCTTTTCCCACGTTTCCTCCAATCAGAGCGCAGGATACCTTCCTCTGATTGGCTGAGACGTGAAGGGCACGGCGACCGCAGGCGACACCTCGGTGAATTATTAACGAGGAGCATCACTCTATCCATCATTTTAAACACACACACACACACTCTCAGATAACTGTATTAACACAGATATGAACGGAGACGGACGGAGAGAGAGAGGAAAGACAAATCTGTCCTTCTTCTTTATCAGCCGGCGTTAAAACGAGCGGCGCTGAACTGGGTGGTTTCACATTAAGCCAAACGATTTTATCTGCCAGACGTCTCTTTAGTGTTATTTAAATGGGCTCTTAGCAAGGTTAAACAGCTGCAGTCTGCTCCAACCTGCTGCGAGTTTCAGCCACAAACGAAAATATTTCACCTTCCGGCTGAGCCGTTTCCAAAATAATCACTTTGAGATGGTTCCTGCGGCTCTTCGGATCAACTTCTGTGTGTTTGCATGTTTGTTTGCTCGACGTGCATTCGTTCTGTTTGTTTCTGCAGAAGGTGAAACTAAATCTGTGTGATGTTCGAGGTGTGTGACCTCCGTTATCGTCATTTTTTCTCACCTTAAATCAACAACATGTGACTTTAGAGGCTGATTTAAGGAGGTTAATGAAGAAGGACTAAAGGAAAATGCTGTAAAAAAGATGTCACTCACCTTTTTTAATAAGTTGAGCGACGTTCGAGGTGAAAACTTTTATTTGTTCAGTTTTTCCAGCAGACGCCTCGATAAACGGCCGCTGAAATGCAAATCCAAACTGCGGCTGGATTGTGTGTGGCATCATCAGCAGATTGGATAATGCTCGAAGTGTGTGTGTGTGTGTGTGTGTGTGTGTGTGTGTGTGTGTGTTAGGGCGCTAAAAGCTGCTCTATTATCCAGCTGAATCTCCTCATCCTCTCTGTTTTCATACTGACACACTGTGAATGTCAAAGAGCTGCACGGAGCCCGGCCTGTCACTCAACGACCGGCCGAGTGGGTGTGTGTGTGTGTGTGTGTGTGTGTGTGTGTGTCGGAGAGAAAGTCTGTGTCCATGTGGATGAGCACTTATGTGTGTGTTTCTTGAGAGTGTGTGTGTGAGTATTGTGAGTTGCCAGAGGATCTGTGTGAACAGTGATGTGTGACAGAGAGAGTGAGAGAGAGATTTGGAGCTCAGAGAGAAAGAGAACGAGCGATCGAGCTAAAGAGAGAGAGAGAGAGAGAGAGAGAGAGAGAGAGAGGAAAGAAAGTGGGAGATGAAGGTTGGCAGACGGAGCTGTGATCTCTGCAGGATTTACTGAATCACACACAGACTCTCTTTCCTTCTTTCTTTTTCTTTTTGTCCTTCGTTTCCATCCTTCTCTCTTTACCATCTTGAAGGCGTTATAAAAAATCGATGACCTAATAACCTTCCCGTCGCCGTCGTCCACCAGTTTGTTGCTCACATGTTCTCGTCCAGCTGTTCGATCACATTCGATCAGCTGCATCAAGTCATTTGTGTTTTTATCTTTTTATTTAGCTTTTTTTCTGCATCTTATGAAGCTCAGACAGACGAGTGATCACAACATTTATGCTGCTAAAACACCCAAAACTCGTAGATTTAACCGATTAATTAGTTTATTGGTTGATTAATACTCAATATATTTAAAGTAAATTCATTGAAGACGTTATGAAATGAAATCATGATGAGTGTTTGTTAAAGATCCAGAACAAAAGCTGATCTGAACGTACCTGCAGCACGTCCACGTCTTCACCTTTTGATTGGTAGCAACACATGAGGTGTGTGTGTGTGTGTGTGTGTGTGTGTGTCATCAGCAGGGATTCAGGCCGATCCTGTCTTACCTCTGAGTGACTGTGGTGAAACCTGCGTCTCTCTCACACACACACACACACACACACACACTCTTGTTTACTGTGTCCTGCTGGGATGTCTGGCGATTCAGAGGTAAGGCGCAGAGAGAAAATAGAGATTCTCTTGTTTTCTTTCGCCTCCTGCCTCTCTCTTTATATTCTGTCTGTCTTCAAAAACAACCTGCTTTATCAAATAAAACAAATGCAAAGAAAGCAGCTTTTTAAAAAATCTGTCAAAACCACACGACACGACGATTTCACACATTCATTTTAAAGTTAAAAGCTTTCAACAAGAATAACACAAGTTATTGTAGATGTTTGTATATAAACTGAAATCTGATCATTGAAAAGGATCAAAAGTTAATTGTCTGAATCGAGATATTTGCACACAAACATGCAGTTAGCTCGTGTTTTTCTGCAGATTTTAAGAAGTGAAGAGTCGTTTTGTGCGCCTGATCGTTTCACACTGTTGTTGTTTGGTTTGATTTCTCAGCAAAGGAAAAATAAAATGCATTTTGTTCTCCACCTGTTGAGCTTCGTTCCCTCTTCCGATGTGTTCACACGCGTCTTTTGGTTCGGACCTGATGTGCAATAACTCGTACGATTGTTGAAATTCTTCCTCTCTTCTCATTTTTTCCACGTTGCTTCTGATATTTCATCTCCGTCACTTCCCCTTTTTCCTTTCCCTCCCTTTTCTCTCCTCCTGAATGTCAGAATAACCTTTTGCCCAGACACGAGGAGCGCTTGTTTCCTCTTATCTCGCAGGTGACATGCCCACTCACGGGGGCTGTTTTTTAAGCGCGTGACAAGACCTGACTCCAAACATCAAACGCACCGCGAGCAGTTCAAACGCAGGGCTCCTTTTCCAAAACGTTTCTCTGTAAATCCTCCAGATATAAAAAAGAAAAAGGACGGCTTTAACCCGAGCTAACGTGGAGGAGAAGCCGACAGCTCGCTCTTTAGATTCATCTTCCTTCTGTGAAATCTGCCTCCTTTTGTTGCAGCGGTGCAGGTGACGAGCCGGGAGAGACGTTTTATGATCTTTTCAAACCGAACATCTTCTCTCGCCGTCTCTGCCCGGGCGGTCGCACACGACACACCCTGATAAAGCAGGTTTAGTCTGAGAGCAGGAGTCACAAATCTGACACAAACCCCCATAATTAACTCGTCAAATGAACAATTTCTTAACAAATGTTCCACAGAGACGCACACGAATGTCTTTTCTTTGTGAGGGAGGTCAAGGAGACAAAAAAAACTCCTGCAGGTCGTGTTTAGGTTTGAAAATGAAAGAGAGGCGGCGAAAACACTAATAGAAATGTGCAGGAAATTGATAGAGAAAACAGAAAGCCGTGTGTGTGTGTGTGTATACTTCTTCATGCTTTCATGCACAGATTTATTGCGCTTGAGTGTGTGTGCATAATTTGTACATGTCCAGAGCCACCTGAGCTTGTGCTTTTATGTTTCGTGAGTGTGTGTGTGTGTGTGTGTGTGTGTGTGTGTGTGTGTGTGTGTGTGTGTGTGTGTGATAGAGAGAGAGACATACTGTAGAGTGGTTTTACCTGTAAATGTCAGCCGGCTGTCCTCAGGTTGACAGCTCAGGAATCAGCAGTAAATCAGGGCCGGTAGTTCTGCTAAAGAGGTGATTAATAAACATGTCACCTGTGTGTGTGTGTGTGTGTGTGTGTGTGTGTGTGTGTTTGTCACCATCTTATTAAGACTGAAAGGGAGGGATGACAGCGCTGAAGAGAAAAGTGTGAATGGACAGAAGAGGTGACGCTGAGAAAGAGGCCGTACATTTGTTGATTTACAGCAGCAGTGACAGGAAGTAGCCTCTTTAAAAGAATAAGAGCACCTTGTTGTCTGAAACAAAGAGGAAAAAAAGAACTGTTCTTTTATTCTTTTAAATCGATCAAATCTTTCCTGCTTTCCTGTTTTCAGCCTGCACATCTCTGCAGAAAGGACGCAGCTTTTTCCGCGTGGTTGTTAAAACAAAAAGAGCTTCGCCCTTCATCACACTTAGCACTGCGACCGCGCCGCTCTCTAATGGAGCTTCATCCATTTCAAATGACAGAATCCATTACGGCCGCATGCGCCGCTCTGCAGCGGCACAAGTGTTGCATGCGCTGGATTTATTCGTGTTATTTGCTGATAATGCGTGCAAACTAAACTGGGCCACTTTTTTTTTCTCACGCTCGGGCTCATGATTAAGCCGAGGACGAGATTTGAGATAAAACAGACAAATGAAGAAACAACAGCCGCTGTTAAAGGAGTAATTATGAATGTTTGTAGTTGCTCGTATCTCAGCGGAGCGTCGTGTTTTTGTTGAAGCTGATTCTGTTGTTTCTGCGTGGCGAGCAATCACGTGGACAAACTTTGAGCTCCCAAAACTTTATTTAAATCGACAAAAAGGCTCCAAAACATCCACAAACATCTTTACAACTTCACCTGCAGTATAAACTCAGCTCAAAATAGTTTAAAAAATGATGCATAAACATTTGGATGCTGTTTCCTTCTCTAAAAAAGTGTATTTAAATATTCTGTGTGCATCACAGCTTTTCACAAATTGGCCAAATTTGTCAGAAAACTGTGACATTTTTTGGATTAGTATATTATAATACAGTTCAATGTTAATACTTGCAAATAATATTACAACAGGCTATGAGTGCTGCTTCTGGCGTTTAATATTTGTTGTTTAGAGGTAAATTAACTCATAAATGACAGCAAACAGGTCGCTGATGCTGTTCGGGAGATGGGTTAAGCAGCTGTTATGTAATTTTTAGGTAGTAAAATATATGATGTGGTTGCAAAGATTTGATAAATATGTTTGTTTTGTTCGTTGTTTTGAAGATAAAGTTCACAAATGAGCTGCTTATTGATCATAAATAACGTTCAGATGTCAAATTCATGTTTTTTTAAGGTGGTTTTGGAAGATTAAAAAGGATTTTGTTAATGCAGAAAACATACTTGTTTAGATGATGAAATGTGTGTGTGTGTTTTTTTTACAGAGTGCAGGTGTATTTTTCTAACATCAGGGGTTTTGATTTTCACAGTTTGTACTCATGTGTTCATACATGTGTTAACTGTGTGTGTGTGTGTGTGCTGTCAGTCACCTCCCACAGAAAGCAAACCTTCGTGTGGAGCTCGTTGCGTCCGATCGTGTCGGTAATCGTCGGTTTAATCCTCCCCGAACATTAAATATTAGACTTTGTTTAAAATCTCAGCTGTCACTTATTTCCCTGCTGCAGCTCACTGATCCTTTATTTGAGCAGGTGACGGCCGACCGGAGAGGATTCATGAATCAACACACACAGAGAAAAAAACGAATAATAACGATGCATCAGGACAGAAGATTAAATATAACTAATAAAACATGCTGAAATAAAGGAGAAAAAGACAGAAAAATAATATGTCTTCGCTGAAACAGTTAATTATGATGTAACTGCAGATCCCAAAATGTTGAAGCTCCCAATGAAATGCATTGATTTCCTATAAAAATACAGAGAAGTGAAGCAGGAAGGACGACGATGAAGGTGATAACAAACTCGATTTTTACGTCTGTAAGCTTGTGAGGACCTGAGATCTCTTTGGCTAATAGCTAAAGTCTAAACCCACTTTCAAAATGGTCCCTATTTTCTAAAGAAATGTCTTTAAAAATGCCTTTAAAACCTTTTTAAAGAGTTTATTTCTGCTTCTGAAACAGCCTCAGTTTAATCCTGATGTTTCTGTATGAATCAACCAGACCAGCAGGCAGCAGGTTTTCTGTTTCTAATCGTTCTTAATCACATTTTTCCGTCACATCAGACTGAATGCTTCAGCCTCTGACTGAATTTCCGTCTCCTCCCGGGCGAAGTCGACTGGTTGCGACTTAACGTTAGCTTAAACACTTCCGCGTTTGACCACAGGGGGCGCCAAAAAACAACATGAAAAAGATCCACCGAGCTGCTCATTTTTAAAACTGCTCCAACTTTCCAAAAAGTAAAATAGTCTGTTTCTCACAGCCTGAAAAGAAAATTGATGTCGCTTTATGAACATTTCGAAACATATTTTACTTTCCAAAATGTCCTCGGTACGTCCTCATTTTTTAAAATTGTCCTCAGGTTGCCAAACGTCTAGACTTTTTCCAACATGTCCTCTCTCTCCAAAGATCTTTATCTGAGAGACGGCTTAAGAACACACACACTTTAACCTCGGTCTGAAACACTGTTGTGCATCTGAAGGGATTTAGTTTCAGAGATAAACCCTCCTCTAGCTTAACCGCTGCACTGGAGCAAGACTGACCGGCTAACCCTGCACCAAAACATCCCGACCGGCTGGGACGGAGAGTGTGTGAGTGTGTAGGTGTGTATTATATGTGTGTGTGTCTTTATGTACCGCAGGGTGTGTGTTTGACCCTGCCCTGGGAGTGTTTGAACATGCTCATAACAAACGGAGGGGTTACAGCTGGTAAACAGGGGACGACCACTGTGTATGTGTGTGTTGTGTATATATGTGTGTGTGTGTGTGTGTGTGTGTGGCGTCTCGCTAACCTGACACATTTTCAATCACATGGTTTATTCTGGGGAAATTGTCGAAAAAGAGAGAAAAAGGGGCAGATTTCTGTGGGCTACAATAGGACAAGCCAGGATTAGTTTTTCACTTTGTGCATTTCTGTGTGTGTGTGTGTGTGTGTGTGTGTGTTCTAAGACAATGCCCTGGTAGCCAATTTGTAATATATAGTCGGCCTTGAAAAATGGCCCAGATCTCCCCTTCGCTGTCTGCAATTTAGCTCTGCCGGCGCCCGGCAATACCCATTGTACTGCCTCCCACCACTGCCATTTTGTCCTGATGGAGTGTGTGTTTGTACCGTGTGTGTGTGTGTGTGTGTGTTTGTTTACTTGCTTATGTGCATCTCGGTGTGCATTTACCCGTGAGTCTGTCTTTCTCGCGTGTGTCGGCGTGCACAAGCGGGCGCCCGTGTTTATACTCAGGTTATTGAATTTCTACTCGAGTGTGTGTGTGTGTGTGTGCGATTATGCGTGTGTGTGTGTGTAGTTGCGTTGCTGGTGTGTGCCTACAGTTGTACTGTTTATTTATTGTGTGTACAGTGATTTTCTGAGTGTGTGTGTGTGTGTTTGATGCAGTGCAGTTACTTGTCCACTTTCTAAAATGACACCTGAAGGCATCAATCTGGAACTAATGGACAGATTGCTTACGGAGAGAGAGAGAGAGAGAAGGAAGGATGGAGAATAAAACAAAGAGATTTAAGGATGTAGAAGAGAAAGAGAAAGGGGTGATGAGTAAAAAGAAAGAAAGGATAGAGAAAGATGAGATGGATGCGATGGAGAGACGCGTTAAGAAAAGAGAAGGATGAACAAAGGAGAAAGAAGCAAATTAAAGGATGGAGAGAGAAGGAATAATGTGTAAAAACGAGGGAATTGTATGTAAAGAGAGATGATGAAACGGTGTTAAAATGTAAAGAAAAGACAGAATAGCAGGAGAAAGATGAGTGGAAGGAAAAGGAGGAAGGTTGTGAGGAACAAAGATGGAGGGAAAGATGTCCAGAATGAGGTGAAGAAGGTGGAAAAAGAGAGACAGAAAACAAGATGGAGGGAGATAAAAAAAGAAAGGGAAAGATTTCGGAGTGAAAGAGAGAAAAAGGGAGCGATGTGATTGGTTGTGTCGTAAAGCTCTGCAGATAGAGATCATTTCACCAAAAGGTCTCTGTCGTGTTAATGGGAGCCACAGCAGAGGGGAGAGGTCAGTGTGTGTGTGTGTGTGTGTGTGTGTGTGTGTGTGTGTGTGTGTGTGACCAATGAAAAGCAGCCTTCGATAAAAACACTTACAGAGACGTTGAGCTGTTCTTCTTGTTGTCAGATCAATCAGATCAATACAAACTGCTGCTTGTCACAGTGCTGTTATTAGTGATGTCATAATATTGGTAATCACAGTATCAATACTCTACTGTAAAAACATCTCTCTGTTTGTAATATAATTTAATCTACGATTGTAAAACGACTAATACTTGTAGTTTGTTATAAAAATGTAATAAAGCTG
>JAVQJZ010051235.1:0-13577 GCA_036025355.1 Leiopotherapon unicolor | reverse complement strand
CAACATGACACCCTGCATCACGTCAGTCAGTTTCTAGTTTTGCAACAAGTGGGCAGCAGCATCAATAATGGATAACAGAAAAAGGGTTTGGGTGAGGAGGCAGGGTGGTGTGTGCGTGCAGGCAGGCAAACGTTAGTGGGGGTGTGTTCAGCTCTAAATGTGTGTAAGATGTCTTTGTTTCGAAATGAGTGTATTTGAATTTTTGTGCATTCATGTAGGGGACAGAAGGGAACATAGAGGTAATTAGAAATGTTTATTCTGCGGAAACGTCTTATTTAAATGTGCATCTGTATCTGCAAGAAAGCTGACTGCTACAGCTGAGGCTTCATACTGTCACACACACACACACACACACACACACTAACGCAGCACAAATTCAACAAGGCAAGCTACTGTATGTTCTCCTCACAGATGTGCCAGAGAAAATACTTCTTGAGTTGTCACTCCAAGCCAATCACAACCACTTTGCCCCCGAGCTCGCTCTGCCATTTATAGGCCCGCAAAGTGGGCCAAACGGGAGGGAGAGCTGCAGCGACAATGACATGGGAAGAAATGTAAAAGTGGAGCGCTCCCGAGAAGAAAACAGAGAGAAAAGAGCTGACAAAGAAAGAGAGAGACAGAAGAGGAAGCTCATTTAAATGCGTCTGTTTTTTGGCCATGTGGACACCATGTGGACGCTACAGAGGAAGCTCCCGATCCCACAACAAAGCGACGCATGCGGAATCGCTTCGTGCTCTCTTCCTACAAGTTCACAAACAGCTCTGTCACTCGATCGTGCTCCTAACGCAGAAATATTCAGACGAGGCAGTCGGCGGGTGCATCCTGTCATGTCACACGGTGGAGATATCAAAGAGCCATTTTTCCCGTCACTTCTGGTTTCATTTCTGCTGCAAGTTCCCCCCCTCGCTGGCTTTTAGCCACGTCAGACATGAGCACAGAGCAAACAGCACACACCTTCAGTGCGGCTTTGTTATCTTGCACTCGGGGTTGTTTGCTCAAGGCGACGTGGAGATTGTCAGCCTGACCGGGACAATTGCATAACTCTGAGAAATGTTAAAAATCTGACCCAGAGTGGATGTTAAGCTGCGTGTCGAGCTTCTGCAATGTTTGAAAGTTGTGTCAATCATCTTCGGCCTGAAAACGTACGTCTCCGCTGGGGGCGCAGGTTGAGCTGGAAAGGCCGGAGAGTTGAATTTCTCGTCTCCATTTTGCTCGCAGGTCGGTGCGTGGGAGGGGAATCACGCAGAGAGCGGCTGGCTTGGATTCTGTCAGAAGAAAAGAGGGCTAACAAAGGGCCGAAACAGAAAGACAAGAGAGGGACAAATTCTGACCAACTGCAAAAACATTCACGTTCAGAGGTTTTTGCAGATGAGCAATTTCCACTCGTTTTTACGGGATCACATTCAGACTCATGTAAAAAAAAAAAAATAACAATGGGGCACATCTGATATAACCATGATTGCATCTGAACTGAGAGGCAGTGAATTAAAATGCTGCGATATAATGTTTGCTGACCATCTGTGGTGATGTGCACTGTATTTGTGCAGTCTCTCAACGAACTTGAAAATCAGTTATCGTGGCCAAATTGGGCTTAAAATCAGCCTTTATGTTGCAGAGCGTGCTGCAGGCCGAAACAGCAGAGCGGAGGAGGCAGCCAGAGAAAGAGAGAGAGATGGTCGGGGGGGATAGAGAAAGGGATATTAAGTGACATAAAAGAGATATCACAGAAGGAGGGATGTTACCGAAGGGCATTCAGGGAGGAGATGGAGGAAGGGGAGGGAGGGAGTCACAGTGCAACATGAAATCTGATCTTCCCCCCGGAGCCTCCAGTTATCCAGTCCCTCTGCAACAAGCGGCTCAAGCAAATAACAGACAATAAAAGGAGACAGAGTCGGAGGAGAGATAACGGAAATCAAACTTCTCCTCACATCTGGTTATATTCTGCTTTTTTGTTTTGTTTTTTCTCCTCCTCTGTGTTTTCTTTTTTGACATTTAACAAACACAGAGGACAAATTTCTGCTCTTTCCTCAAAATCGATCAGACCGCGGCACAGACAGTTTCCCTGCCCCTCCATCTGTGCACCCATTTCACCAGAGCAGCGTCTAAAATACCCGTACAGTGTGCATCTGCGAGAGGAGTTCACTCAAATGACTCACAGATATTTTTCAGGGTTCTGTAGGTTGTACTGTATAACTTTAATAACTAAAATTTTTAACTTTTCATGTGTTTAATCAGTCTTTCCTTTCCTTCGCCAGCTGTCTGATCTGTTCATATTCCAGGAAAAAGCTTCATCACAAACAGCTCTCATGCAGCTTCTGCTGTCATTCACACTCTTACAAAGATCTCCCTTTTCGACCTATGTGTGCTTCTCTGTGCGGGACAATGCATCCTGTGTGCAGCCTGCACACTTTCAACTCAACAAAAAGCTTCTGAGATGAGCTGAAGGGCGACAAAAGATGTGCCGCCCCGTCCAGGTTTACAGTTACAGCGCTTCTTCTTCTTCCTCTCCAGTCCAGCTGTTTGCACTGGCTGCGCTCCGCGACGTTCACCATCAGCCAGCAGAGCAGCCGAGCTCCTCGTTTGTCTGATCATGTGTTATTTTTACAACCTCATCCCGCAGTCTCGCTCTTGCAACTTCCCTACTCTCTCTCTCTTTCTTTGACTCACTCACTCACACAGACAAGTACCATTTATTGAGCAAGCTCATCCAGCTGCCCAGTGCAAACACAGTTCAATAACAAAGAGCCGGAGGGGGAGAGAGAGAGAGAGAGAGAGAGAGAGAGAGAGATGATGGGCTCAAAGGAGGCAGAGTTTAACAGTAAAGGTAGAAAGTCTGGCTGTAATGATTTCTTTGTTTTGCTGTGTGTGTCTTTGTGTTTGTGTGTGTGTGTGTGTCGGTGTGTGTCCGAGCCAGGTGTCGGGTCCAGGTCCATTTTTGGATCCGGTCCCAGGTCGACAAACACACCAGGATTTAATAGCTTTCACGGCTAATGAATCTCTGATGGAATCTTTTTGTCTCGCCTCGCTCTCGTTTTCTTTGCAAAGAACAAAACCTGGAGGTAACAGACTCCTCGAGCCCGACAGAGCGAAGAGTCTCCTCTGCTCAAACATCCTGCTGGTCTTGTTCTGTCAGTTTCAGTGTGAATCTCTCAGATATCGTTTCATTCGTATCATATCAATAACACAAACTTATCGGGAGCTCCAATATCTGAAAACAGAGGAAAATAAGACGAGCTAAAATAAGAGAAGTATGAGTGTCAGACTCATATTTAATCAGTTTTCACATCTGCTGCTCGTCTCACTTTCACTTTTAAGGTTGGAGTTTTCTCATTTAAATCTGTGAGTTGCTTTTTACTTCATTTGATTACAAACGTTGCTGCAATTAGAGATTCGTACTGGTTTCAAAAACAGGCCTCATACTTGAATCAGATTCAGTCAAATGTCACTGAAGCCAAACAAACATGTCTGCCTCTGAGTGAAAAAGTGTGTGCGTGCATGTGTCCTGTCTGACGGAGAGGAAGAGGACAGTGTGTCTCATCATCATCATCATCTGCAGCCACAAAAAAAAGAAAAAGCTAATAAGGTCTGAAAAGCTTCCTCCCTCTTCCCCAGCCTCGCCATGGAAACGACTTCAGGCCCCGCAGGAGTGCACTGATGACTCCTGAGCTTCTCCTCCGACAAAGGAAAAGGAAAGTCCCCGCGCTGGATATTACAAACTCACGAGCTTTTAACGAGACGGCGTTTGGACCATCAAAGATCTCATCCTGCTGCTACTGCTGGCTGGAGCTGGACGTGAAAAACTACAAACCTTCCCTGCTTCAGGACGCACCCAAAGGCAAGATTTCACTTTTAATTAGCATCTACAAACTCTGCTTAACAGTATGATTTCACCTGTCTGCATTTCTACACTGAAACATGAGACAAAAGCAATAAAAACATTGTCATATTGCATCCTTTTCATCCACCACACAAACATGAAGGATGTTAATGTGAAGACCCTTCACATTAACCCTCTGTGATCCCCAGTCCTTCCCCATGACAGTAAGCCGAGGTTTACTCCAATTAAGTCGATTCTCCGAAGAATCACACACACACGGTTAAGCCTCAAACATTGAACATATGTGTGTGGTGGACAGACGGACGGACGGACAGAGGAAAGAAAGAAAAGCTGACCTGCAGACATTAACAAAAAAAAGAAAACAGCTGGAGGAACAGAAGGAAAAGACAGAGACTCTGCAGTCCGTGTTGCTCTGTAACAGGCCGGCTGCTGACATTTGGCATTGATTGTGTTGTTTTATAGGCATTCGTTAAACCCCTATTGGACAATTACAGAGAGAGCCTGTGGGGGGTGGATGGGAGTCGAGGGGGGGTCGTGACTTTGATGTCTCCCTGCTTTTTCTCCCCTCGCTCGGTGGAAAACCCGTGGAAACGGAGAGGTGATGCTCCTCTAATTGGCTCCAAGCAAAAGGGGAAACCAGGAGCAGCTGCTCGAACGGAGATGGAAAGAAACAGATAAGAGGAGGAAAGAAAGGAAGGAAAATGGGAAGAGAGGATGAACAAATTGAAAGAGAAGAGAGAGGAACTTTAGAGGAGAAATGAGGCGGTGAAATAAGAGAGAGGACGCCTCATTAAACAAAGGAGAAGCTCCATTTGATGCATGTTAGTTTCATAAAAGCTCTACAAGAGCCCCGTCCCCGTCATGTGAAGCAGCCGTCGTTTCTGCACAACCCGACGTGGTCGCATGCCGCCGATGGTTTGTGAGTGACGATAATCCCGGCTGTAATATATAGGACAGGATGCATTAGCGCTGTAATGACTGCGAGCTGTGTTATACGACTGAAGGGGGGAATCGGTAATCTGATTGTTAGCCAGTTTCTAATTCCCAGACTAAAGATGGGAGATTAAAGGTTTCATGTTTGCATGACTGGACAGGTTTCTGCTGAATCTGTAATCCAGTTCGGTTTACCTTCATTTATGTCAGAGCATTTCGGGGAAAAGAGGCATGTTGGCCCCCAATTCTGCAGGGCTACAGTTTGAAGTGCTTGTTTCTTGCATATTTTGTGACATTTGCCTGTTTTTGTCGCGTTTGAGACGTTTCTACAGGACCTGTCTCTGTTTTTTCATTCACCTCAAGATCTGAAAATAAAGCAGATTTGCAGGACTTTCTCTGTGAAAGAAAAAGAGAGGGAGGTACAGCCTGATCTGTAGGCACATCAGGGGTTAAAGAGTCAAAAACACTGGATCCTACACTTCCCATGATGCAATGGCTGACTGGTTAACGCTCAGACTTTCTGCAGTCTGCAAACTGAGACACTCATTCGAGTCATTTTCTCAGACTTGACCGAGCCTCGAAAGAGATGAAACCACAGTTTTTCTCCCTTTATCAACTTGGCGTTGACGTGCTAAATAGGCGTAACGCTCCTTTAATCTCTCGCACCGACTGCCAGTAAATCCGGACAAATTCTCTCCAAGTGTCTTCTGGGTCATTCTGATATTAATCCTCATGGACGCCACGTTGCCTCGTGGTCTCATCCAGAGGCCATAAAAGGTCTTTTTTTTCCATCCCACCCCCACAAACGTTAACCCGGGGGCCCTCAGAGAGACCTGGCTGCCATTAAACACCCATCGGCCAAGCTAGAAACACACACCGGCAAACACACAACAAGGCCCCCGTGGCGAGCGGTTCACAGTAACCAGCACAGTTTCTCTGCCGTCCCGCCAACCCAAATGACAAGCTCAGTGACGGCGGCTACGCCATGTTACCGAGGTCCAAGATGGCCGCTGTTCAAAAGGGCAGGCCGTTCTTCATGGGGAGAAACACGTCAGAGGCATTTATGTGAGGGGTTTTCCAACTTTTTATCTTTTTTTCACAGGAGCCGCCGGTCACCAGAGGAAAGACTGTGGCTGGACGTTTGGCAGAGGGAGCTCACAGGCGCGCACACAAAAGAGGGGAAGAAATAAACAGAAGCAGAGAAGAGCAATTACTGACCGGAGCGCCGCAAGTTTGTGTTTATGTGAGTTTGTATTTGCATGTCTGTCCGTCTGTCTGTCTGTCTGCAATGTCCAGTTATGATCGTCCAATCTGCGTCACCCGAAGCTCAGCTCGAATGTCCCAAAACTCTCCCCGAGTCTCAAACTAAAGAGGACACACACACATGAAAAAAACCTCATCCTTTTTACACACACAAACACGCACACCAAACACACACACAGAGAATGGAAACTGGCAGCTCACACACCAAGTCGGGTAGTTTGGAGCCGCTCCACCAGCCGAGCAGCACCTCGATGCCAGGCTGGACATCGGCTGCTCTGAAACACACACCAACACACTTTACGTTTGTTTACATCGGAATCAGTCAGCTTTATTTTGTGTGTGTTTGCCAGAAAATTTCGGAAGAGCTGTTTAGTATACACAACACTGTTGTTGGGATCATTTCATGCACTCTGACATCATTTTATAAAAGCGTGAAGTGCATCAGCGGTGTCACGGATGAGCCCGCTGACTCAAACGTTGAAGGAGTAAACCGGCTTTCCGCTGCCGCCTCAGAAAGGAAGTTTCCTTCCTCCAAAACGGCGGAACAAAGGGCCGTTTTGTGGCCACGTAATTGGTCCAAGCAGGTTGCACCGGCCCAATGAAAAGGCTGAGCTGAGCACCCAGCTGGCAAAAGAGGCAGATCGACCCTCCCAACACACACACACACACACACACTCACACACACACATACACACACACACACACACACACACACACACACACACACACACACCACCCTCCTAAACCTCCTCCGCCTCTTCTTCTTATCCTCTCATGCCTCTCTCCTCAGGGCTCCTCCGTGCTGGCGAGGTAACGGAGGCTTTCGCTGCCAAGCTCACTCGACGCCGCAGACTTGAACAAGCCTTTTTTTAAGAGCTACAGTCACTCCGCCCCCTCCCTCAGTGTGAAAAGGGGGTCATTGTGCCACGCCGGGCGACTGTAAAGCATGCAGGGCCGGAGGTACCACCGACAAACTCTCCCTCCCTCTCTCTCTCTCAGAGTCTCGTGAGCAGTCTCTACCCATCATTCCCCTTTTACATCTTCTGCCTCCCACCCCTTCCCCCCAACACACACACACACACACACACACACACACACACACACACACACAAACACGCTGAATCACATGGTGCAACAACTGCACTGGAAGAAACAGCCTCAGATCCTCTCTGGCATCACTGCTTCATCACTGCTAACACACACACACACACACGCACACACACACACACACACACACGCACACTCTCGACTCGGGTTTCCAAGGAAGTGAGCCCGAGTGTATTCTTTCACGTCATGACGCTAAGCAACAAATGTATCAGGATCAGAGTACGTTGAGTCATATTTGTGAAATGTAATAAAATCTCTCATCATATCAAATGTCGGATGAGATGCACCATTTCATTTCTTTTACTCTTTTAAAAAAGGTTGTGATGTTACTGTAAGAAATCTGGTCTCTGTTTCACTCTACAAATTGGAACATCTATAAAATGCCTCTCCGCAGTGACCCCCCCCCCACTCCCGAGCTATTCAAAGGGTCAGTTCACTCTTAAAAACAGCCGCTGACAGGACCCAGCTGAGGCTGCGGACAATACAGCCATTGAGGCTCTCTCAGGTCGGCCCCGCCCTCTCAGGCACAAACCCACAGGTATTTCTCCGGTTTGGAGGCAGATCGCCCTTCAAAGGAATCAACGGAAACGTTGAGCCACCGTTTCAAAAGTGAAAGCTCCTTTTCTTCAATGGACTGACCTCACTCACTTAACTGTGTGCGGTTTGGACGCCATCTTCATTCACACTTTCCCCACAATCCTGACATTTCTCCCACGTTTCCCTTCGGTCCCGTGTGACACAAACTCTCTGACTGGTTTCTTTTAATTGCACCGTTTCTGCCTCTTCCAACCGCAGGCCTGACGACGAACCTTCACTCATTTTACAAAAATCAATTTCCACGTCCTGCATTTAATGAAAATTTCCTGCAGAGGTTCACTTGCAGGAAGAGACGAACGACACTGAAGAGGCTCGATCGATGTTCGCACAGCGGCCGAGGGTCGTGCCTCCAAAACATGTTTTCGCTGGGATTTGAATTTTTCCCTCCACGAGCCCGGCTCTCTGTTGCCAGGAGTCTCTGCTTTCCCACCGAATGACACTCGAGCAAGACGACTTCATTTGAATCTTTTCACTCATTTTGTTGTTTCCGTTTCCTGCCATGCTTACAAAGACATCTCTGCTCACCATGCAGACTTTTTTTTATCCCAACCCCCCCACCGCCCAGCACTAAATAAACAAAACACACCATGAAGCAATTACTCCTGTTGTTGGCATGCAGAGAGAAGAGGAGAAGAAATAACTGCAGATCAGTGTGAGACGTCTTTCCTCCACGACCCGGAGCGACCATCGTCATCATTCGACGCCGCGACGCAGCAACATACGTGCACACCTATCGCTGCGGGCGAAGCAGCCTCGAGAGTAAACACAGAGTGTGTGTGTGTGTGTGTGTGTGTGTGTGTGTGTGTGTGCACGAGGCCCAAGTCTGTGTTTCTGTTACGCAACGGGAGAGTTCTTCCCATCTGTGCCTCTCTGCAGCCCCCGCATCCCTGACCAGTGAAGCGAGAAACGACAGCTCTGCCTTGCACTCGGCCTCCCTTCAGCCTTCCTCACAACACCGACCCACTCTTCATTATTATTATCATCATCATCATCATTAACATCATCATCAACCGCCCACAAATAAAAAAAAACAAAAACACTCTCCTCTCCTTGTTTTCTCTCCGATGCAACATCCATCCTCGCCGTCACCTTCACTGTCGACATCACGCCCGTCTGCCCTCGGCTTAAACCCTGACTGGAAAACAAGACCTCTCCACAGGGTGTCTAACCAACATTTTACTTCTTATGCTCAAATTCCAGATTATCCCACTAAATGCATCGCAGCGCCCCCAACCATCAACCACCCCGTCCCTCCATCCTCCACCTCCGTCCCTGCTCTTCCGGCTCGCCTGACTCCCCACAGGGCTCACTGTGGTGGAAGAGATGTTAAAACAAAGAGAGCAGACAGTGCAGCGATAATCCCAAACACAGCAGCTGGGGAATTAGCCAGCCGTTTGCCGGAGACTCGCTATCTGCAGCTAACTGTGCACGATCTTAATTGCCGCCAGAGCGAAGAGCGTTAGCATCGTAGTATCTCGCTGCCGATGGTGTTTGCCCATTAGCTGTCATTGGGGGCAGGGGGATGGGTAATTAAAAAGGGGAAGATGTCTTTCACTTTCACTAGAGATATGTCGGAGATTTTCCTGACAGGATGCGTTTGTGCGCTCTGATGATCGCATCCTGTCTGGAAAAACATTTTAGTCGATTCCACCAGGGCCGCTCTTCGAATAAATGAATTATAGATGCACGGAGACCTGTTCCTCCGTTCAGGGGATTGAGGCAACGAGCAGTTTTAGGTTTCAGACGGCGACGCTGCCCAGAACGATGACAGCAATGTCTTCGGCGCTGGATCAGCGGCGAAACATTGATGACATCGAGGCCTCGCGTGACTTTTAGTGGAGTGTGTGTATTTGACATAAACACTTTCCCTCTCTCTTTATCCTTCTGCTTTCACTCTCTCTCTCCCGCCATCCATCCGACTGCCTCCCCCTTCTTTCCACGTCGTCCTGGCACCGGAGCGGGCGGTTGATGCTCCCCCGCTGCCTGTCTGGTCCGGCCCGGGCGCCGGGCCCAAATCTGTTACAATGCAGTGGGCGCTGAAGCTGCTACTCACTTCCACGGCAGAAAACCACCACGAGAGACGACACCGAAACCCGCGTCTGCAGCCAACCGCGCCTCAGTAAACAACGAATATCTACAAATTATGTCAAATATTTGAGCTGCCGGAGGAGTGTTTGGTTTTGCTTCTCGTGAGCTGGAAACTTTACAGAAGAATTACAGCAAACTAAGCCCTGCTAATGTGCTTCTTTTGGGCAACAGTTGTTGTGTTTGCAGCAGAGTTAGCCGGTGTTCATGCATCGTGCACGGGCCCTGTCTGTCTGCTGCATCCTGCTCTACAGGTGCAACAAAGGCTGCAATTTAGCAGCAGATCCCTGTTGGGAGAGATTAAGAGAGCATTTCTTTTGTCCTGGTCTGTGCTGGAGAGGAGTTTGAGCCTGAGAGACGGAAAGAGAGACAGACAGGCAGACAGACAGACACCTGTGATTGGAATTCCATACTCGGAGCCTGAGGAGTCGTCTGAGAGGGGCTCGACCTGCAGACTGACCACATTTATTGTTCACCAGCCCGGCTGACATTCCTGGAATAAGCAGAGGTGGATCTTTCATCTGTCTCCCACACAAGGCCATCCAGAGGACACACAGTCCACACACACACACACACACACACACACAACCAAGCACATACTATCAATCACATCAGGATTTGGCTGATTTGCGGTTTAAAGAGGAAAAAGATATTACGTCGAGAAGAAGGAAAAAAAAAAACAGAGACAAGATGCCAACATAATTCCAGCATGACTAAATTACACTCATTCACTCGGGCTCTCATTCATCTTTTCTTTCTCCACACACAGCCTGGCTCACTTTGCTTTCTGTGTGTGTGTGTGTGTGTGTGTGAGTGTGTGTATGTGTGTGTGTGCTCTGAAATGTCCTTTGTAATCCCGCCCACCTCCTCTCCACCACAGCAAAGATTAGAGGCAGCAGCCAGCACTCACCTAGGTGATCGCCATGGAAACTGTTGTCGTGGGACGTTCTTCCGTGGGGCACGAGGTCGTGATGGGCGGCGGGGGGCCAGATTTGGCCGGTCTTGCGGACGCTCACAATCGTGGCTTCAGACATGACCACGTGGCCTCCCTGCTGCCTGTGGTGGCGCTTCTGGGACTGCGGCGTCGGCGGGCTGCTGCTGTCGAAGGAGTGCTGGGAGTTCTGGGAGTTCTGGGACGGCGAGCGGCTCTTCTCCCTGAAGGGGCGGCGGAAGGCCGTGGTGGGGCTGGGCGAGACGTGGCTGGACTGGCCCGAGGAGAAGTCCTCCTCGCTGGACGTCAGGTTCTCGTTGGAGCTGCAGTCCGGCGTGTAGCCGCCGCCTCCACCGACATCCTCAAAGCTCCCCGGGGAGTACGAACGGCGTGGCCAGGTCAGCAGGTGGTCATCGCCGCTCCCAATGTCTCTCATTGTGACTCCACCACCTCCACCACCACCAGCGCTCCTCCCATCTCCACCGCCTCCTTCACCCATCATCACTCCACCAACGTAGACGCTGGAGTAGGCCTGGAACTCAGACGGCTGCCAAGGCGGCGGTGGAGGTTTGCCGCCATTGGCCCTCCCTGAATGTCGCTGGTTTGGTTCCCCGTCTTCATATTCGGCGTCGTAGCCGCAGGTGCTCTCGGTGGACCGACCTCTGTACACCGGCCGGGCGCGGAGCTCCCCCGCCACCGTGGCCAGGTTCCCCGGGAGGGAGTGGAGGGACCTCTTCCGCTCCATCTGCATGGCCTGGCTGCCCAGCGTGCTGATCTTGTCGGAGACGTCGCGGTCGTTGACCCTGACCAGACCCCTCTCGTGGTGGAACTCCATGTTGGAGTAGAAAGGAGGTGGCGGCGGAGGCAGCTGCTTCTCCTGGCCCTTCGCTACGTCGCCCGCAGAGTGAGAGTTGGCCCGCTTGATCCTCTCAAAGTTGGAGCGAAGAGCCGCCACGCCGAGCCCCATCCCCATCTTGTCTTTGGGGTCAGAGGGCAGCTCCTTGTCCGGGGGAGGCAGGTTTGGCCTGCGGGGGGAGACGGAGATGCCGCCTCTCTGCTTGGACGGCGAGAGGCCGTCCAGGTTGTCGCAGGACGTGGACTCGGCCTGCTGGGGCGCCTCGAAGGCCGACTCCAGGCCGTCCCCGTGGGAGGCCGACTTCCTGGCCGGCGGGGGCCTCGGTTTGGACCTGCTGGCTGCGTCTCCGAGGGGCTGATACCTGCTCCTGTCCCCCGCTCCTCCACCAACATACCCTCCTCCGCCTCCCACCACCACCCCGACCCCCCCAGTCTCCTGCATGTGGGGCTGCTGGGACTGGCACTCTGCGCCCTGCGTGGCCCCCGAGTCCACCCCCTCGTTGAGGGGGGTCTTCCTGAAGCCCCACCTCTGCTTGTCGTAGCTCTTCCTCTCCTTGGCCAGCAGCGTCTGCAGGTAGATCATGCGGAAGCGCTCCTTGTTCACCTCCTGCTCCAGCCGCCTGATGGACGCCTTGCACCTCTCCAGCTCCTGCTCGATGCCCCCCACGGACCTCAGCTCCATCTTGGGGGGCTCGGACTCAGGAAACTGCGCTTTCCACGCCTCGATGAAGCCCACCGGCTCCACCATGCTGTCCGCTGCGCGATGCCAAGAGCGCGCCGTGCGTCCTGTCCCAGTCTGTGTACGAGTCCCTGTGTACGGACACCCCCGCTGCTGTCGCTGCTCAGACCAGGCCTTCAGGCAGCCCCCCCGGAAAGACGCCGTCTAATTGCTGACACTCGCCGCGGCGGGTTGCGCAGATGCAACAAAACCTCCCCTCATCCCGAACAGGAGGAAGATGTGGGAGCATCGAGGGGAACAAAAAGCTGGAGCAGGGCTCGTCTTTCTCATGCATTATTCCAGAAAAGGCCACTTTCGGAAGAAGAGTATTTTAATTTTGTTTAAAAAAAAAAGATAGTAAAAAAAAAACCTCAGCGTCGAGACAATGACAGCATCTGTCTGCACAGAGGAGGAGGAGGAAGTGTTGGGATCATTAATCCAGGCTTCACTCACTGAGCCCAGGTGCTGCTCCTTTTGTACAAACGATCCGGAGCAGAAACGCGCAGAAAACCGCGAGCCAGCATCAGACTTTACGCACAGACGCGCTCAGGAGCTGCGAGGAGAGCAGCCCGGCTCGTATTCTTCTTTTCTGCCCCCCAGCACCACCTCCTCCACCTCTGAGGCTCGTGTGTTCCTCCCCCGGCTCCTCTCCGTCCTCTCCGCCGTGACGGTGCCGCTGCGCTCACATCTGAGGCGGCAGCTCCGGAGGCTGCAGGAGGGGGAGGGACCAGAGAGGCTGCTGGTTAAAGAGACAGAGCAGGAGGGAGGGATGGAGACACCTCCCCCAACACCAAGCTTCATCTGCTGCCTCTCACTTTTCTTATTTCTCATGTTTATTTTCACTTTTGTGCACATTTTCTTGAAGAAATCCTTGAAAATGCAGCAACATTTGCCTTTTTTTGCATTTTACTCTGGTTTGCATGATTGTTTTTCTTCTTGGACATTCAGGAAGCTGCATGTTATGTACAAAAATCATATATTACCACATATACATACATATAAAAGCTTGTAAGTTTAACTCATCCACCCCTCCAGTTGTTCCACAAACAGTAACCCAGCACCCTTAATAACTTTACCTCTACACCCTTTATTAACAATTAGGCCTATTAATAAAGCTCATTTTTGCACATTTCTCCTCCTTTAAGAGCTTGATTGTGTCTACCTGTCAGGTGTTACAGAACATAGAAGCTATTTTTAACCCAACACTGCCACCCAGTGGTCAAATATCAAATGTGAGTTTTTATCATCTT
>JAVQJZ010051122.1:0-10297 GCA_036025355.1 Leiopotherapon unicolor | reverse complement strand
TACTGTTTTCTTAACACTGTTACAGATCTTAATATGTCTAAGCTCTTTGTAATGACTTTTGATTAGGACCTCTGATTAAGACAATTACATTAATTGAGCAAATAATGACATTGCCATCGTGTATATTCCATTACTTTCCAACTGTGCTTCAGAAACAGGTGAAAATGATTCCCTTTGCTTATTTCCATCATGGTATTGACTATTTGATTGCTCTGTGTATAAAAGAACTCATGCAGTCATATGGTCGATCATCGCAGCACAACTCATTGCGCTCAGATGAGCACACACGCACACACTACACACATTAACATACACACACACAATTCTTCTTTACTTTGTCCACTGTCTATGACTGCAAATACTGCGGGGCATCCCATCTCTCCAGCAATTCATACAAAGTCATATTCTAATCAAAAGGTGCAATTACACACCCCTGGGCTTCAGCGAGCCTGGGGAGCTGTGCGCATCTCTGTGTACCTCAGTTTTCCATCATGTCTACAGATGCCTTATTGTCAGCTGGCTGCTCAGAGCAAAGGGAGCCATCAACAAGTTGGTGCAGCCTATCGGCTCCAATGGCGGAACATACTTCACGAGTATGTGTTTGCTCACATCTGCTCATGTGAGAGGGAGGGAAAAAGACAACGAATCTCAGGTTGCCATAGCAACAAAGAGGAGAGGGTTTTTTTTCCCCCCTGCCCAAGTGATTCTGGGAAAGTGCAGAGTTGGATTTGGTCTGTGCGCATCTGACCATGTGGGGCTTAGCGTCACTCTGGAACCCTGGGAAGAAACCCTCAGACCCCCCCTCCACCATCTCTTCCTCTTCCTGCAGACAGGATTACTGTTGTTGTGCCTCTCTTTCATCTGTCTGTGTGTTGTGAGGGGACCACCAGCGAGCCGAGCCTGGCGTTATTCATCCTCAACCTGAGTCATCCACTCTTCCATAGGATGAAAGGAGAGCTACTGAGACTTCTCCCCCGAGGTGGTCAGACAGGAAATACAGTCACCTTCAGTCTGTCTGGTTACGTGTCGGTACACATGTAAGAGGTGTCTGAAGAGTGCCTCTCTGTCATTTTCATCATGTCTCCCCATGAGCGTCCTGGTCAGATGAGCTTGTGAATGGTCTAATAATCCTAATGACAGTGGTTGCAGGTGTGTATTTGGGCCTGTGCTTGTACAGTAGGTGTGTGTGAGTCAGTGTGTGTGTGTGTCCCTCTAACAGGAGGGTGCCAGAATGGAAAGGGAGAAAGAGCAGTAATTATGGCCCCCCATGTTCAGCAGAAACATCAGAGGGAAGTAATTTGTTGCTCTATATTTAATCAGTGGAGATAACGAGACTGACTGCAGCTGTCTGGGCCTATGGGCAGGCGGACAAGCAGGACCACCATTTCCTCCAAAACCAATTAGCCTTGAATGCAGCCAGACACGGTGTCTTATTTCCATACTTTTCGGCGTTCAAATAGTCATTATCACCTCTTCTATCTCCAATTTGCTCAACTGTACACTTTTTCCTCCTCACCTTTATGCTATTCCCTTTTATCTCTGTAGTGTCCCAGCTTTCCAGTTATTTCTGCTATTCTGTCTCTTGACTCGACTCTATAAAATAAGTATTTCATCTCTTCAATCACCTACAGCTCCTCCTGTGTACTTTTCCTCTTTCTTTTTCCTCTTGCACCCTCCTTATCGCTCTCTCTCTGTGTCTTCTGCTCATCTCTCCATCCCTCTCTTAGGGTACAGGTAGAGTTCTACGTGAATGAGAACACTTTCAAGGAGCGCCTCAAGCTGTTCTTCATCAAAAACCAAAGATCCAGTAAGTTGCCTGTGTTTGGGCTCGTGCTTTCTCTGTCTTTAATTGGTTGTGTGAGCTTCATGTCTGTTGCCAGTTTTTCTCCACACATAGGTTACTCTTATTTTTGATTGAAGAGATGTGTTTCATTTTAGTGTGAGAACTGCTCTCAGTCTTGCTCGGCATTTCATCACCAGCTGTTCGACTTGTCCACTATACACACACATACTAACAGTTTTATATGTCTCTGTCGGGATTTAAGATTTTTAAGTATCTGTGGAATAATTTATGGAAATTCTATACCTTTTTATATTTTATTATTGTTTTTATTTGTATTTGTTATTATTTTCTCCTGCATACAGAAATCCATTAACAAGATATATTGATAAAACCTGAGCTTAAATTGGAAGTCAATGTATATAATAAGTCTATTCAATTAATTTAGCATTAACAAATAGTTAGCGCCTTCAATTATTTTTTTATAAAGAGGTTAATCCCTGTTTAAATAACATTCTCTAATAGTATAATAAACTGAAGAGTGAGAGATAAACGATTATCCTTCAGCAGACAAGATAAAAAAAAACTGAATACATTTTCTGCTCTATTAAGCCAACCATTGTCTGTCAACGATGGCTGCACAGTCTTTATTGAAAAGATGTGATGAATCATGTTTTGGAGAACAATATGAGGGACTGATGAACTTTTTTGTAATGATGATAAATAGCTTATGAGCTGCTATTGCTTCCACAAGCTATTCTGCTATTGTTTCCATTCTTTAGCGAGTGTGTGTTGTATTTTCTAAAACCTTCTACAGTTAAGTAAAACCTTACAGTTTAAGTAACAGTCTTAATCATATTATAAACTCAATAAAATGTGTCCTTATAAACTCAGCTTCTGATGTCTATGTTAATGATTGTCTTCTTTTTGCATTGCAGGTCTGCGAGTGCGAATGTTTAACTTTGCTCTCAAAGTGCTGAGCTGCCTCCTCTACATTGTCAGAGTCCTGTTGGACAACCCACAAGAGGGAAGACAGGACTGGTGAGAGAAATGGTGATAACAGTAGCTTAATGAGGTGAAACAAAGTCTCGGCGAGTGTTGCAGCAAGTGCATCACATCAATAGATGAGATAACAGTGTGTATAGAGTGTCCTATGAAAGGATTAGGTGTGAAATGGTGGTGGGAGAAGAGAGGAGGTGGAGATGCAATCGTGGTCAAATAAGCTGATGTGGAGTTGGAGCTGTGTCCAGTTTAGGTAAGCAGGATGGACATGAAGTAACTTTAACTTTTTTTTTTTTTTTTTTTTGCAGTGTGAGTGGGGTGAACTGCACCAAGCAAAACACGTCATCCCGTCCCTGGAGTGAGTTTGATTGGTAAGTATGTGAGTCTTTAATTAGGAATGATGGCTTCGGCCTGCAGACAGGGACCATGAAACCGCATACCCTGGAGAACTGGCATCCTCAACACCGGCCCACAACTCGGAAACGTTCTGTAACGCAATCAATGCAACTTCACTTAACTGATGCGATTCTCAATGCTGATTGAGCATTGCAGATCCACATTCATTTGTCACAATCCAGCTGTATGGATTACCTGTCAGCCTAATATGTACAGTATCTAGTACCTGCACAACCTAATCAACAGCGATCTAGTGGAGATAAAGCATGTAATATACAGCAGCTGAGAGAGGGAGAGAAACCAGGAAGTGTACACGGGCCTGCGGTTTTGCCATGTCTCCTGCTCAGGGACCTATTGATCTAATTGGTGGCTGGTGACACTGGCTAAGCTCTGGCTCCACATGAATAAGGAGCCTGACAAAGTGAGCTCAGGAAAGGGATGGGCAGCCTCCTGCTCCAGGCAGCAGACTCACAGGAGCAAATCAGAGCGCGGGCAGGCAAGCAGCCATGATAAGCCCCAGGGTGTCTTTGGGAGAAAAAATGGGCTTTCTCTCACAATAAGGCTGTGAATTTCCATTTGACTGCGTGAATATTACCTTTCTCCTACAATATGAGCACATTGGCAGCTGTGCACTCCAGTGTTGTTCAGACAAAAACATAATTAAATTTTGTGTAGTTACATGAGCTGTGTTCATGGTGGCTGTCATTGTGTTGGGCAGAAAATAATTTTAATATTTTATTCATTTTAGTGGCCTCAGCCTAATTTTTTTCTTATTCTTTGCCGCATCTCTCTCCCATGCTCTCTATTATTTCCTTTTCTTCCGCTCTGTAGGAAACTGATCATCTGGGTGGATAGACCTCTACCGCTGTGGGCACTGCAGGTCAGACAGATCAGCACACTCCTGTGTAAACAAGGCCTCGGTCTGTTTACACACATATCTGCACACATGAGCGCACTCACACACATCCATATTGTTGCTTCTGCATTCATTTCATTAGTTTACCAGTATTTCATTTACGTCACCTGGTTCCAGACACTCTCACACACACATATATGTAAACACTCAGACGCCAGACTGTCTCTTGCTTCACTTAAACCTGCTCCCTCTGAAGCTCAATCATCAGCACGCCTACTGATTCCTCCCACGCTCTCCTCTTCCATCTCTGCGACTCCCTGTTTCTCTCTGCCCTGGTCTCTCTCCGACTATCTCAACTCCTCTTGGTGTCTCTCATTTTCCTTGTAACTGTCTCTCCCCTTCTCCCTCTGTCTTTTTGCAGGTGCTTGTGGCTTTCATCAGCTTTTCAGAAACTATGTTGCTCGTGTATCTCAGCTACAAGGTGAGTTGAGCCTTTTGTGATGTCTGTAGCTGTGATATTTACAACTGTATGTAATATGATAGTGGTGTTTGTCCAATTTGCACTTCTTCCTATTTGTTCACTCCACCAAGCTGAAGTTTTCCTATTTTCCTGAATGCTGGTCCTTTGCTGTTGCATTCGGAAAGCGCCTCAGTGGGCCTCGAGACGTCCTCGGCACTGTCCTGTTATTGACACATCAGAAGGACCTTCAGGGAGGCCCCTGTGTTGCTGTAGTAGGGGGCCGATCCATCAACGGGTTGCCCTGCCTTTGATGTACTTGACACTATAAGCCTATAAAGGGCTCACTCTGCAGATTACTCTTGAGGCTTGAGGCCTTAGCATTTAGAGCTGACTGATTCCTGTGGACATACCCTGTGTCTGTCCACCTACACTAGGCAGATTCAGGTCAGTCATATGCAAGCGGCAAACACATAAAAACTGATATGGCCGACATCTTAATTTAACGACAAAGCACAAGGGAGCTGTGGAATCCGTATACAGCCAATCTAATCTATAGAACAAAAGCAGGCCAAATTGGTGGCCACTCTCCACAATCAGGCTCATTATGCGGTCCCCTAAGGTCGCCATGACAATGGAGTTTCCTGACCCCTCCGTGTGGTTTGTGTTTCCAGGGCAACGTTTGGGAGCAAGTATTACGTGTCCCCTTCATTCTGGAGATGATCAGCGCTATTCCCTTCATGATCACTGTGAGTGGAAAGATATGCATTACCGAGCACAAACAGCTCTCAAACCACAGTCCCATCCTCCCTTCTTGAACGCACATCACACATTTAAAGAGAGAGAGAGAGATCACAACATGAGCATGCTCACAGAGCCCTTTTTTCTTTGCAAGAGATGCGTACCACACATGAAAACAAGTCGTGAGACCGAGAGCCAAGTTGACTGAAGCTTTCTTTCTTTGACAGGTGATTTTGCCCTCCTTCAAAAATCTCTTTATCCCTGTATTTCTCAATTGCTGGCTGGCCAAGCACGCTTTGGAGAACATGATAGTGAGTGAAGCATTATCTCCCTATCCAATTTTTCCATTACTTTCATCTCAACATCTCTGTTATGTTATTTTGTTGGCATGCGATTTCTCCTCCTCTGTCTCTGCCATTTCAGCAGCACCAGCTTTTTCTGCCATGAAGGTAAATCAGTCACAAAACATTTAAACCTGCATCTCTGGTTTGGTATTTGAGCTTTTCACATAACTTGCATCCATCTATCTTATGACATCCAGCTTGCTGATGAAGCTTGCTTCACTTTTTTTTTTGATAAACTGTCTCACTCTGAGCTCCATATATTTCAACTCTCTTTTCTTCTGTTTTAGTGCCTTTTTATATTGCATCCATTGTGTTTTTATTGTCTTTTTCTCACCATCCATCAACCACATTTTATTCTCGTTTTACACTTTAACAAGTCTCCTCTCCTTGGACTGCTGTCGTTTCCATACATGAACTCATACCTGCATCTGTCTCTGCAGAATGATCTCCACAGGGCCATTCAGCGGACACACTCAGCCATGTTTAACCAGGTGGTGATACTCATCAGCACGCTGGTCTGCCTCATGTTTACATGGTGGGTATCCTCGCTACTGACGCCGCGCTGAGAAGGTGGAGGCGGGGTGGGTGGCTGGGTGGGTGGAGGGGCAATATCTGGAAAAATATCAGGGTAGAGAGAAACTAATTACTTGGAGGTTGGACTGTGAAAGTGAAAGGCAGCAGCAGAAAGAGTGTGAGATGGACTCGCAAGTAAATGTGTAATACATGCATAAAAAAATTAGATAAGAGAATAAAAAATGCTGCTCCTGGAGAAAAAAAAAGAAAGAGAGCAGAGAGGTAATTGGTAACTGTGAGAGTAAGATAGTGCTCTGAAATGACAACTAGCAATTGCTTCAGTGCAGTGAAGAATGTGTCAGCTCGCTTCGTATCGGGTGTGAGCGCCTGAGCAAATCCAGAAGATCCTACACACACTGTGAATTAAGCTCTCTGATCATTTTAGGGTTGACATTTGCCTGTTGACTGATCTGTCCCTTAAAGAACACAATAATAGGCGCAGCTTGCACCTATACAGGCAAACAGACCGCACAATGTCCTACAAAACTGCTCAAGCATGCATCCACCCCCATCTCCACACATACAGTCACACATATATGCACAGGCGTGAAAGACAGATCTCCATGTATAATGGCCCCCACAGGCACCTGTACTTCCCCCAGCATGTGAAGGCTCCTTCTCAGTGATGCTCACTTCCTCTTCCTACTGTCTCCCGCTCTGCCAACCTCCATCAGCATCTGTGGTATCCAACACCTCGAACGAGCGGGCAACAACCTGACCCTGTTCGACTCGCTCTACTTCTGCGTGGTCACCTTCTCCACGGTGGGCTTTGGAGATGTCACCCCACAAATCTGGCCCTCGCAGCTCTTGGTGGTCATCATGATCTTTGTGGCGCTCATCGTGCTTCCCATCCAGGTGAGAGATAGTGGTGTTAACCTTTCTTTTAAGCTTAGAGGGATTGAACAAGAGATGTGATCAGCCATTGAATGTAATGCCATGCAGACAAGACATCACGACAGAACACAGAGAGATTTAAAAGTCAGTTTTATCAAGCGATCTAAAAACCCCCTTTGATTTGATGAGTTGAGGAGCCCTGAAGGCGAAAACCCATCTCACCTGTCTCATCTTTTATTTTCAATATAACTTTTGAAGCAGCCAACAGGGCTCTGCCTGGCTGCCCTCAAGTTTACATGGAGGTAGAAAAATCTCATCTGAGCACAGACGTGTCAGAAAAACCTTGCAATCATTCCTAAAATTAAGAGACAGGATTTGCAACCAGCAAAAAGTCAATTTGTGTTATTGGATAAGCTCAGTACAGTAAAGATTTCTCTTGTAAAACTAATATTTCTTGTATTTCCCCCCCTTGCACAATAACGCGATGACTCATTGCATCCCACGTAGATTTACAGCACTATTTTTACTCAGAGAACACCAAGAGTTCCTTCCTTACTCTCTCAATTCCCCAAATCCCTCTCCTGTCATTTAGCTGCTCCACAGAGGGAACTTCAGGAACCATTTACAGAAACACACACACTATTTGTACAAGGGCTGATAAAAAAAAGACCCTGACAAACGTATCAGTTGCATTGTACTAATGTTGTTCCTCATATTTGTGTAAACCTTTTATCCCCGAGGTAGCTTGCTTACCTGTGCGTCTCCCAAAAGATGTGAAAGTGCTAATAGGAGGATTTTCCTTTGTGTGTTTACTGTACCTGTAGTCAGAGGAGAGCCTCTCAGTGTAGGATATCACACTGACACACTACTGATAACTCAACATTCTTGTTTGGGTGTAAATTGGATTTCTTTTGCGACGACACTACTCTGTCTTTGACATCTTTTCTTTTTCAAAGCACGTCACATAAGCAGTAGGTCCCGTGCTTATCTGATCAACAGTCTATTGAACACACTCTCACTGTTTTGTTTTTCCCATCAGTTGTGACCGGCTGGTGGCAAATATCTTCACAAAAACAAGAGGCACAGGCATGATAACACTATCACTGAACTGGCACGAGCCGGCTCATAAAGAAATGGCGATTTGTGCATCAGCAACATGGATGCCACGTTATCCTCCCCACTCTCCCTCCCCATCTTTCATCCATAAATACCCCTTGACATTTAAAAACTGGCCCCCCTTAGCCCCAACCTCAACCCCCCACCCTGTGTGTGTTTGTGTGTCCGTCTGTCTGACTCTGAGTCCTGCCATGACCAGTCTCCAGGCTGCACAGGGGAGCCACAGAGCACATCAGGATTCAGCTACTGTCTTTTTCTTATTGCTGCCTCTACTGGTTTTCTGTACCTGCCAACAACACATCACAGGAAATGTGCCTCTTTACAAGTCATTTTGTTGTAATTTTGAGCCTTAAAAGGCTTTGAAAAAAAGATAAAAAACCAAGTATTTAGATAATTTCCAGTTTCCCATACAGTTGCTCCAATTTGGAGACAAATCAGGGTGCTAAAATAGAGTGTCAATTGTTACATTACAAATCAGCACGTTTGATGACTGAATAAAACACTATTGTATGGATGCATGTGGCCTGATGATAATAAGTTGACATTATTTTGATCAAACTGATCCAGGACAAAATGATTGCTTCCCAGAGAAAAACAAAGTATATTGAATACCAACCGTTGCTCAAGAGCGAGTGCGTCTATCATCAGCTCGTCGCCTGTTTCATACTGGCTCCATGTCACTGAAATCAATAAGATTCCTGGGGAGAAAATCATTAGAGATGAGGGAAATGTGTGTGTTATGACCACACTATGCAGGGTAAAACAAAACCTGCAAATTTGACCATAATGATTTTTGATGCATCAGCGAAAATGACCAAGTAAAAACAAAATAAGAGGAAATACAGATACACATTCAAATAAAAAAATGAGATATGTCATGTTAACTGCTTGGCCTTAGAGGTGCTTATAGTCAGATTTTATGTTTAACTTTGGACAGAGCCAAGCTGGCCTATTCCCTCCTTTTTCCTTTTGTCTTTGTAAGCCAAGCCAACGAGCTGCTGGGTGAAGCATCATACTTACCATCACAGCAGGAAAGGATTTTTGACAACTGTCTTTTTTCACCAGTAATCCATACTATGAATAATTCATAGTAATCAAACCAATGTGCTCACTGGAAAATATCTGGGTATTTTCAGTGGAATTACTTTGACCCTTTCTTGCATCTCTTCATCTGTTAAATCCCACCATCCAAGTATAAACCTGGCCCTCTCCCAGCACATTAGAAAATCAGAGCAATCTTCTGCAGGCCTACTGTTATCTCTGCATCGTAGCATAATCTCTGCTATCATGTTCCATTCAGCCGCCATCCACAAGCAAATCTCCGTTTTCTTAATTCCCCCAAACACTCTCCCTAATCAAACGGAAACACTATACGCTCTACAAGACACACAAGACATTGTCTTCTTTTCATACACCACCTGGCTCCTCCCTGTATTCCAGCTAACTTAATCCAGTTTCCATCTGTTGAATGTGATGGGTGTTGTCCTGGATGCAGTTCGAGCAGCTGGCCTTTCTGTGGATGGAGCGGCAGAAGTCCGGGGGGAACTACAGCCGCTACAGAGCACAGACGGAGAAACACGTGGTGCTGTGTGTCAGCTGTCTCAAGATCGACCTCCTCATGGACTTCCTCAATGAGTTCTTCGCTCATCCCCGACTACAGGTCTCTGCAAATGGTTTTAAGTGGGACAAAAGAGCATTGTTGGGGGAGAGGGAGGGGGGGGGGGTGTTTGTGCCTGAAATCCTCCTCAGCAACCCGGACAGCTGAGTTTAAAGCACATTAATTCAGGAAACTGCTATCTTATTCATGTTGAAGAAGATGTGTGTATGTGCTTGAGTGTGCATCCATGTGTGCATATCTCCTTGTTGAATAACAGCATGTGTGTGTGTGTGTGTGTGTAAGGAGGCCCGCTGCACTGCACAGTGTGGAGAATCAGGTTTGTTAATGGTTAAAGTTCAGCTCCACTTAAAAGTTGGTTTTGCTTATTGCACTTGGATGTTTGACCTTCAGTGTGTCGATGGATGAATGTGCAGAGTTTGACATTCTGTTGGGGGAAGGTTTCTCTTTCACACACCTTGAATTTCAATTTGAGTTTTTGGTCATTAAAGCAGGATTTTATCATCACAACTAGTTTGGAAGCAAATCATGCAACTCAGTGCACAGAAAATGAAAACTGACTTCTCAGTGAAGCAGGAAACAT
>JAVQJZ010051072.1:0-17386 GCA_036025355.1 Leiopotherapon unicolor | reverse complement strand
GAGGTGTCTGGTCTTTTAAGGGTTCAGTAGTCTTCAGCTCTGTTCCCGGCTTTAGACGCTGCGCCGGAGCATTTGTAGTTAAATTGACTTGTTCACAGCCGTGCTTCCAGCTCCACTGGCTGCTCGAAAAGCTCCTAGGCGCTATAGTGCTCTTTTGCCAGGTGACTGCTTTTCACTTAGGTCTACACTGCACGGTAGATGAAGCTCTGTGATCATCAGACCTCTTCAGATTAGACAAACAACTAGTGCAAATGTCAGGCATACCAAATGGTTTTTCAGAAGCCACATTAACACTGCTCATAAAGCTCAAGAACGTGAAGAGAATGTCTAATTTGAGCTTTCTGAAAGGGCACAACAGGCGGTGTACTGTAGTGACAAATACATCAGGTCGTTAATAATAATGCTGTACCGCACTAACTTTTGAGAGAAGATCAGAGCCAGAAGATCATCACTCTTTTGTCTCTGCTCTGCATGGTCCTCACTCATTTGGTGACACTGGAGAAACTACAGAGCATCGAAGTTACATTTATTTTCTGTACAACAGCATCTTTATATATTTTAACGTGTAGTTTAATCAGCTTGACATCTTTTTATTGAAACTGTAAAAACCTTTTCATTCAAATTTAGCTGAGATGCTTGATTTGAAGGTCTTCTCCTTTGACTACGGGGACCTTCACTGCCTAACTAGTTCCCCACATTTCAATTTGTCACAGTCTTTAATCCCAATACATGTGTAATTGTTCACATACTTGGCTTTTAGGCTCTACATACCACACAATGTACTCTGCAGGCCAGGTGCAGTGTCTGTGTGAATATGAATGACATAATGTGTAATATGCTGTTGACATTGTTGGTATGAAATGAACAAATTAGTTCCTGCTTAGCATTTAGACATGCCATCTGCTTTTCTAAATAGTATCAGGCCATGCTCAATTGATTTCCGTAGAGGCGAGGCAGGGCCGCCGGAGCTCTAAGTGCACTGAAGGTTGCGTGTTAAGGCAGATTCCCATTACTTTTAATGCAGCAGCATGCTTATACAGGCCAGGATATCGCAATAAAACTAATTATCGACTGCTTGGAAATGTCACACAAAAGCTTGTTTGTTCATACGAGAGCTGGAGCAATATTTAAAGAGCTGCCGTTCTAAAGAGCAAATTGCAGCAGCTCTAAAGGTGCTGTGGTAATTAAGTGTTGGGGCTTTTAAATGGACAAATTATCATATAAAATACATTTTGACCTTTATTTATCAAGAAAAAGGTTGATTGAATGTGGGTGGTTTTTCACTAAGACTGAAAACACATTTAACACAGTCACACCTGCAGGGCATCGAAAGTGTGATAGTAATTATAATTACTTGTATTAAGTGTTCCTAGTATGATTGACCTGCATGAAATCTGCAGGACTCTGAACCTAAAGAACTGAAAAAGTCATGTTGTACCACCAACACCCAACTGATACTTTCTAAATTTGTCATTGTGGTTTTTGGTGTAAAATGTCAGCTGCTTGTACCTCCTGAAACACACGTCATGTGTTTGACTGGTCACCTGCAACAAGAGTCAGCTGACACTGTGTGGTCTTTTAAAGTTACACCCAGCAGAGTGCTTTTCTTTGCATTCGAAGGCTCTGCAAGGCTTTCCAACCATCTAGTGGCCCTAATTGACTTGAATGTTTAAAAGGCACTGGCAGTTTGACAAAAGCCTGCCCTCAGCAATTACCATCAAATTACCTTTGAGCAAAGCACTCAGACCTCCACAGCTGAGTGGAGAGTAGCTGTGGCTGCAGCGAGCAGCTTCCAGGTATGAATCGAGTGTTGATTAGACAAGAAAACCTGGCTGCAAATGGGCAAAGATGCACCTTAAACCCTTTGTGATGCAATTATAGATGAGTAATTAAAGATAAATAAGACACGCTGTTTCATGTAAGATAAGATCTTGCTTTATTTTTCATTTGAGGAAATCTCCCGTCTGTTAAAGTCTGCACTCACTGCAGCTAAGAAGTGTGAGGCCGCCCAGGACATAATGGACAGGCGGTGCAGCAGCGTAACCCCAGCTATCAAACACTGCCAGACCTGTCTGACAGGTAGGCGCATATGTCATTCCTCCGCAGGGTCCCGGCTGTCGCAGGTGCGTTTGTTTTCCGCCAGATGACTGCCCTCTGGGGCGGAGATTTAATTGTTCCTTGGAACCTGAGTTGGCGCCAGTTGAGATAGCGGAGGGTCATGTGGGTCCTGATGGACACACACAGAGCTGCGTATGAGCACAGAAACACTTGTATCACACACACACACACACACACACACACACACACACACACACACACACAGATCTCCACTGTACATTCATCTCATACAAAAAGGACACACACAGATTCACATAACACACATTTGCACACACACTTGGTGGCTGGGAGTTGGTGACAGGTCAAAGAAGAGCCATTAATCATGAGCCTATGATGAGAAAGAGAGAGAGCGAGAGAGTAATGGGGGAATAAAGAAATGCCAGAGGAAGAGACAGAAGAGGGGAAAGAAAGGTGTACATCTTAAGATAAAGATAGGGAAGGGAAAGATAATCAGATGTGGAGGTAAAGAAAGATGCTTGATAAAGAGGAAAAGGGAAAAAGAAGGTGAGGAGCAGCAGACGGGGAGGAGGGGGAGGTGAAGACGCCTTAACCAGAAATAGGCAGCGTGAATCATTGCCGTCCCATCCCCACATGCTAATGAGAGCACTGTGGCACACACACACACACACACACACACACACACACACACACACACACACACACACACACTCACTCTGTGACAGCTAAAAAGCTTTGCCGCGTGAGTCTTGTCTCACTTTAGTGTGAGGGACATTTCTGCACAGAGCTGTCAATAAGAAGACTTACTTAATATAGTACATAAAGAAGCCAGCTGCTCTCTCTCTCTCTCTCTCTCTCTGACACACACACACACACACACACACACACACACACACACACACACAGACACAGATTCTCACACAAACAACAGCCTCTAGCTTTGCTGCTTGTGTGCTATTATTGCTGTTTGGAAGTGTGAAGATAAGGCAACATCTAATAACAGGGATCTTATGATATTCCTCGTAGCGACAAGCCTCACCACTGCAACCGTTCATTGTTCGCGCCAAGGATGGTCCTCTTGGCCAGGAAGCTGAACTACTTTCTTTACTCACCAGGGAGCAGAGAATCAAACTCAGCAGGGAAAACACCAGATAGTAGTTATGGGAGAAAGAGATGAAGATGGAGAGAGAGAGATGTGTAAGATATTTAAGTTGCCTTGATAATGAATGAAAATAAGCCTGGTAGTGTTTCTGATGCTCTGCTTGTGGGGTAGTCAAGGCTAAACTACCAGATCCCTGGTGGAAAGCTCTCCCTCTCTCTCTATTCCTCTCTCTCTTTATCTCTCCATCGCCCTTTCAGCAGCTTTGTGACCACAAAGAAACAACAAAGGAATCTCTCGTTATTTCGGTCCGACTTTTTTTTCTCTCCTCTTCCTCTTGCTTTACATTTTGAGACAAAATGGCCCGCAGACTTCCTGACCTTTTCCTCCGGCTAGCTTATTATAAACATTGAATAGAACCTGCTTTTTCCTGCCAGTGTTACAATGAAGGACAAACATGATCGTGAGTCATAACCTGACTCTTTGTAAATGATTCGGTGGCAGATCAAGATACTGAAAAGACCAACAGCTGGTATTTAACCATTCATGGGCAGCCAGTTGTCATGTTTCTTTTTCTTTGCTCGTAAATATCAATGAATTACTCCCTTGTATGCTTACTCTAACATCTTACCAAATGAAGTGGATAAAATATTGATTCATTTCGTATCCTGTATTAAATAAAATAATTCCATCACAATGAAAAATCAGTAAATGAAATATTACTAATAAATGACCTGCAGTTCATCTTGCATGCTTTTTTAAATGTTGGTTTTTAAGTGGTGGTTGAAAATTGGCTGCTAATGTATTTTCCAGAATTTGCCTGCTAATGTCACGAGAGTGCCGTAGCCAAAAGTGTCTAGAAAACAGCGATTTAAGGCATCTTATCTGTGGTTGGTGTGGTCTATGGTTAGACAAAACAATGGAGCAGACCACAACATGTCTTATCACATTAAATAAGGCATGTTGATAATAATCTCAGTAGCCTCTGACGTCATTTCTGTGTTTATCGTCAACATTCAAAAAACATGATGATTTTCGAGTGTGGGAAATTCCCTCCTTCAGATTTCGGTGTTAAAAAACATTCTTGGT
This sequence comes from Leiopotherapon unicolor, assembly GCA_036025355.1. NCBI lineage: Eukaryota > Metazoa > Chordata > Actinopteri > Centrarchiformes > Terapontidae > Leiopotherapon > Leiopotherapon unicolor. The sequence continues at coordinate 13,122 of JAVQJZ010051072.1, read as the reverse complement.
TCCTCAAATGCTGGGTTTCATTATCGCCACAGTAACAGTAAACCTTAACTGACCCCTACATTTTCCTTTTTGTCCTCCTCCACTTACAGTCAGGTCAATTTTTGGCTCTGCAGGCTGTGCGTATCAATTCTGGCCAGGCGATAATGAGATGTGTTTCATATCACATGTGGAGCATCACACCTTCTCACTGGGTTTCCAGGAATGCAGCGTGTTTCAAGGAAATGATGTGGAATCTGGCATTTGAGCCTCCTGGCCAATTAAATCGGAGTACTTGCAGAAATGTAGATATATGATTGTAGCTATGCACTGACCATTTATGTGTTCTTTGTGTGTTTCACCACAATGTTATTTCAGACTGGGTGGCAATTTATAGATTTCTAATAGTAGTTTTAACCAAAGTCTACCAACTGGCACTTGAAAAATGTTACCTGGCTGCAACTGTGGCACCTCAGGCTGCTCCACATGGCGTTTTCCACCGTTTTAAGGAATGATAGATGAACCCATCGACCGCCAAGCAGCCTGCGTGCGGCGGCTGGGGTGGTGCACTACATCAGAAGGGGGAGAATTTTCATGGCTGCCGAGTCGAGCTGAGAGGTCTCGTGTGTCACTGTGTGAAAAATGCCGTCCGGTGCTACAGTCTTCATACCTCAGTCTGCTGCCATTTTCCACTACTTTATCTGCCGGTTTCACCTCTGCGGCGCTGAACTGGCACGACGCAGCGTGCACTTCATCAGTGAGGTCGGTCGTGGGCTGTGATGGAGCTCTTTCTCTGTCGCTATTTAGTTGAGGGATTCAGTGTGGGCGCCCCTTCATACACTTTCAAGTAGCACTTCATTGACATTTTGTTCAGAAAGGATTTATGGGAGGGGGTCTGCTATTTGGAAGATTTAAAACAGGGAGACGACGATATAAAGCAAATAGGGGTCAGGGCAGGTCAAAACCGGGTCAGGCACATGTGTATGCGAAGTGGATTAGAGAGTGTGTGTGGGCGCTGGGGGTGGTAGCTGATAGTGTGTGTGTGAGTGTCTGACTGTGTGCACAGAGGAATTCAGAGCCTATGGGCATATATGAAAAGGAGCTGATGCATTTTTTATGCACATTTTTTATCTAAATTGAAGGTGAAAAAAAACCCCAGCAGTCACAGTGAATTAAAAAAAAAATAGAGCAAAAGGGAGGCGGGTAGAAAAAAACGGATGATACGCACCACAGGTCGTGACCTGCATTCGAACCCCCATGATATCACGGACAGCCTGACATGCCGAGAGCTCCAGCAGCAGTCTGATCATGCTCGCGAGTTAAGCTGGAGCACGTTCGAGATGTGTTGTGGTGGAGGAAGCCCAGAGAGCCCACGAAGCAAGCAGCTCAGTCAGAGCAGGGAAGGAGAGAGTGCAGGAGAAAGGATGGAGAGAGAGAGAGAGAGGTAGCAGCGACTTGCAGAATGCAAACCGCATGTAATGATAAACTGATATCTATCAGAGAACGTGTGTGAGTTTGCCTTTCTGTGTGCGCAGCTCGTTTGTCCCCGCCTGGCCGGTTTATCGTGCGGCTGCACATTGCTGCTCTGCAAGGAGAGTATTGGTGCGTGTTTTAGAGATGATGGAGGGAGGGCAGGGGGGTGATTCAGGGGGAGAAACAGAGACCCCTTCCCTCTCCTTCCCCTCCTCCCCCTGAACTCCTCCATTTACCAACAGCCCTACAGAGGCCCCCAGGCTTCAGCCCTCCATCTTTATTTTTCCAGCTTCCTCTGTAGTTCCCTCTGTCTGTCTGTACGCTCGCCTGCCTTGCCGTGCATGTCAGCTAGCTGTGTTTGTCATGGCTGGATGTGAGCTTGGCAGCAATGCGTGCCAGTGTTGTTTTTCTTTTTTGGAAGCTGCAGGGGAAAATGGGGAGCGGGGGAAGCGATTGAGAGGGAGAAGAAAGACGGGATTGCAGGAGACCTCAGGACATGGTGTGTGCCACAATGCACAGGCCACAGGCAACAATAGTATTACAAGTATTGGCATCATGGTACGATCGCATTAGCAGATTAGTGGTATTTCATAAACTGTGCGGCCGTTTTGGGATTGTAAGTCTTACTTTGTACACAGAACTGTGATGCTCAGTGGGCAGAGTGATGCATTGGACGGATTTTAGGTTCGATTTCCTGCGAATGACATGAATGAGTACAACAGGGTGCTGATAATGTGCCATTCGGCATCTCAAGTTGGGAATTTATACACCCATCCTCACTTTTAAGTCTTTATATGTAAGAAATAAAACAAAGTGTGGCAGCATTTCATGTTAGGAAAATCTACAGCCTAATTTGAATTCCCTGTTTTCAGGTCTCAAGATTCTCGCAATGGGCATCATTGATGTAATGCAATACCGAGTACACCCTGTTTTTTTTCTCTTTTCTGTGCATCTTATATTAGACGTATTATGATAATGGTCCTACTTAGCCTCATTAAAAGCAGACACAAACATCTATGAATCAGCTGTAGAGCCCCAGGGTGGCAACACGGTGCTACAGAAAGTTGCATGTAAACCATTATGTCGGCTTCGAAACTGCACTTTGGCAGCCATGTTGGCTGTAAACAAACCACACAGTGCAGCAGCCAGTTACAACATGCATCAGGCCGTGACTTTGCACAGACTCAAATGTCTGATATGAGTCAGACGGTGAGGGATTATGTTCTGAATCTGAATTTGATCTGGTTGTAGAGCTGTCCAAGAACAGAATTACGATTAGAGATGACTGTGATTTTGGTGGTTAAATACATGATAAATCTTTTCACAGATGGTCAGGCTCCAGTTTGTTCGTGACTTAAACCACTGAGTTACAGTTTGCCCAGTAGTTGATGCAATATGATTTGCAAAATTGGCTTTGATCTGTGCAGTTTGAGCCCATATGTACTCATCCCTTTGGGAGAAATATATGTCAGTATTATTAAATTAACGTGGATGCTGATCAGAGTTTTACTTTACATGTAAAATCTGCATTTAAGGTCGGAAGCTAAAGCTAAATTGTGAGAGCAATGCACATTTGAGTTGTTAACATCTACATGAATGAAATGGTAGGTAGTTGTTTTGCATTTGTTTAAGTTCGTACTGTACTCTGTCAGCAGTCCTTCACAGTAATATGAACAAAAAAGAGTCATCTGGCCGAAATGTTGGACTTCACATACACGCCACACACACACACACACACACACACACACACACACACAAACTCATTTATGTAATTGGCACCTTTCAGTCACTGCCATGTTAACTTCCCACGACATCGTATGGTGTGAGAATCTGATACTCTGTCTGAACTTCCTGAATCATGTTTCCAATGCAGCCAGTTGCAATTCTTTCACACTTACTTAGGTTTGATAAAGATTTGGTTCCAGTCCACCAACTCTGCGAGAAAATCGTAGGGGTCAGAGTTCAGGGACGTGACGTGTATTTTGTTTATGGAGACTTGATATTAGACGTGCCCTCAAGAACTTAAAACTTGAACTTCGATTTGTCTTAAACTTGGCTGAAACAGCTACAACATGTCACAACTCACAAGTCCACAAATCTTTAAAAAACAAAATCTTTTTAGGATTTCTGGTGGGGGTGACTGTTAAGGTAAAAACGTCTATCCAGTGTGAAAATGATCCTCCGGACTAGGTGTGATTTAAAAAGCTCAGTGAAATGAAGGAACGTAAATAGACATCTCCTTTTTCAGATGTCATTACAACACGCTTTGTAGCCAGCTTACCTAAACAGGATTACGTGTTTCCAAATGTAGATGTAATAATAGAGATGGTGCCAAAGGATTGAGGGGGCGGAGTGATGGGGGGGTGGAAGGAAACCAAAGGGGGAGTGGGGGGGTAACTCTGGGCATCCGTCCACCAACTACGTTTTCTGCCGCTGCGCATACCTTCCCTTGAGTCTAAACACACTGCACACACACATGCGCTCTGGCACACACACACACACAGACAATGGCATCGCCTGAGGCAGCGCCTGGCTGGCTTCGGCCCCTGACTCTGTTCTCCCTCATTCTATATGCTGTTTTTTTTCCTTTTCTCTTTCACCTGTCACATTCGCTTTCTCGTTTTCTCTGTCTCCATCTCTATCTCGCTCTCTCGCAGGCTCTTTTTTTCCCTTTTTGACCCTGTTTACCTCCCCTTCTCGTCATATTTCTTCCTCTTTACAGCCCTCATTCACTCCCTTTTTGTTTCATTGATTCGCTCACTTTGGTTCTTCACTTTATTCTCATTCTCTCCCTTTTTCCCGTCACTTTTTGTGCCGTCATTAATTTCCCATCCTGTGTGTTTTATCTCTCCGTCTGCCTTCCTCTCTGGCCCTTGCCCTTCCCTCTCCCCTTTTGCTTCTTTGATTTTCACCCTTCCACTCTTTTCTTGCTTCATTCTCATTCTGTCTCTCATTCTCGCTCCTGATCGTCATACTCATTAATTTTCTCATCTTTGGCTCTCCCCGTCTTTCTTTCCCTCCTCTGTCTTTGTCTGTCTCAGCCTCTCAGTCTGCGGCCGGCTCGCTGTGCAGCGGTTTGTCAGTGATTTCATTAATTCATCATCATCACCAGTCAGAGACTTGCAGAGCAGCGACTTTACACGAATCTTTCTTCCATTTTCTCCGTCTCTCTTTATCTCTTGGCCTTTTGCTGAATTACAACACGTTGAATTGGAAAAAACGAGGAAACAAAATCTACATTGCAACGCCAAGTCGGTGTAGATTTTTGCAGTCGAAATGCAGTTGTCACATCGTGAAGTTCAACAGTTTTTTGATTTCGTCTCCAGCTTTGGTGCTTGATGCTGTAGTATTTCGGCACTGCACTTCACCTGTCAATCAAACTGTGGGTGGTACTGTGCCGTCTTAATCCTCAGATTTTTTTCTTTTTTATTGTAGTTGTTGAAGGCTGAGTTTCTGTGGGTGGAGCCCTTTTCTTTGTTCAACAATGGTGATTTAAGACGCTGATGTCAACATGTTTTCTCTGTTCAAAATAAACCAGAAATGTGAGCCACGTCATCTCCTGGACCTGTAACTGAAAAAACATCTTATCTTTAGATGATGATGATTATTAATTGAATCTACAACAACCTCTGACAAATGTCACGCTCGCTGTCACTCCCGTGTATAATGAGCTTCTATTTAGGTATCAGTTTGTTGCCAAGCCGATTTCTTTTCGTTTTTGTCTCCAGGTGAAAGCACGAAATACATCTTACATTAGCCGACATTAAAGAACAATAACAGCTTGTCCAATATTCTTCAATTCAAAGTTTATTTTTTTGACATGCAGGAAACCGATGTGCCTAATCTGCATCTTATTTTTTCCGACATTTCAAAAGGTTTCGTGGAATTTACTTATCTCCGGGATGAAAACATGGAGCTGCGTCTCTGTCTGTCCTTAGATTTATTGGCTTACCCTCCTTCTATCCATCTTTTCCTCTCTCACCTATTTTCTCTTTGTCTCACTCATTTATCTTCCTCTGTGTCCATTGTTCTCCTCTCTGCAGTCTTTCTTTACCTTTTCCGCTCTCAGACTTCCTCCCTCTGTTTCTCAGTCTGTCCGTGTGATGAAACGGGGGGGGAAAGAGAACATTAATAGGCAAAGACTGTAGGAGAGACAAGAAGGGAGGATCTGAGAGAGAAAAGTGACAGAGGGAGAAAAGGAGGGAGAGATGGGCCAAACGGAGTGTCAGACATTGGGGGAAAGAAGTGAGTTGTGACGTGAGCTCCGACTCTCCTTCTGGTTTAACACACATTTAAAAAGAGGCTTCCTGGACAGAGGGGGTGAAGACTGGGGCAGCAGGAGGGAGAATAACTGATAGAGAGAGAACAGAGAGGAAGATGTGGACAGACTAAGGCAGAAGAGGGAGAGAGGGAAGAGATCCCACATGAAAGCAACTTAGCTAAAGCAGCTGTGGACTTAAATGAAGTAAAAAACAGACAAACAAACCAAAAAATGTAAATGAAAAAAGAAGGAAGGAGACGTTTGGACCGTTTTGAAGTGCCGGCATTAGAGCCAAAGAGGGCTTTTTGTATCGCCGCAATTTCAAAACATGCGAAGATGTCAATGCACAATTCGACGTGTTTTCGAAATGGATATTTTCAACACAGGTGACAGATCGCTCCTGAGATTTTATCAGAGCCATCTCGCTCGGCATGACACGCAATGAACCTGCGAGATTGCTGTTATCGCGCAGTGTGTCGGGGACTTAAGAGGCCACGGGACTGAAGAAGGGGGGAGAAAGAAAAAGAGGAAGAGAGGTAGGGAGGATGAGTGTGTTGGCTGCTTTCAGGCTCACAGGAGCGATTTTCTCCCTCAATAGGAGTACTTAAGGCTCCATGGATTATTAATGGCCTATCTCTGTGGAGCCGCCCCCCCTCGTCCTCCTCTTTCTCCTCATGTCACTGTTCTCCCTCTCTCCCCTCCTCTTCCTCCGCTTACTCTCTAGTCCCTGCCCTCCCTCTCTGTGTGTTTTCATCCATCTCCTCCTCCATTGTCTCACTTTCTGGTGTTCATTTTTTCTCTTTTTTTTAGCCCCCCACTTTCCGTTCCCACTTCTCCACCTTCATCCCCCATCCTCCCTCGCTCTTTACCCGCAGCTGCCTCCCCCTCATCTGTTTCTCACTTACTTCCCTCTTTTCAATCTCTGCTTTCCATCTCACCCTTGTCTCTTCTCCCTCCAGTTCATCTTTTCTCTCCTCGTCCTCTTTTCAGCACCGGCCTCCATCTCCTCTTCATGCCCATCTCCTCTTCTTTCTTATTCTCTCCCTCTTATTTACCGCCACTCCTGTGGCTCACCTTTTATTCCTCCGCCCTGCATTTCTTTGCTTGATGACCACATATCAGCCTCCTTTGGAGCCGTTTGTCCGTCTCTCACATTCCTAATGGATTTGGGGGCAGCTCTGGGTAAATGAAGCGCCTCAAACAATCAGTGCGGTGGCCTGCGAGGCTCAAATCCAGCGAGCTGACAAGTCAAGTATCTCAGACATCACCGCTCTCCCGTTCCTGCCTCCAGAGTTCGTAGCATCGTCTGTCTGCGTTGAGGGCGGGTCCACTGACTTTGTGCTAACCCCGGCTTCCTTCCATATTTAACCTCTTTTTGAAAGGGGACACTACTTTTCCTCTCAGTGCTGCTCAGTTTACCTCTCAGAGCTCCACCTGATCCACCCTCTCCGTTCTCTCCATCTGCCTACCATTTCTTTGCGCCTGTGTCATTTGTAAAAGGCCATAATGGCTCTTTTTTACCACTCTGTTTATGAATTGTTAATGAAAACGGTTTTAACCTTGGCTCTACAAATGCATCGCTAAAATATAGAAAGTGATAATTAGGTTGAAGGCAAGTAAGCGGCGTCTTCTAACTTACCTGTTTGTGTTTCCAGCTTCCTCCTCATCACTGCTTTTGTCCACTTTGCATTTTGTCATTCCACATACACATCTCTTTCAGACATATTCAGAGATGGTGCTCTGTTTGGAATAATCATAATAATTCATGTCTGAAGTTTTTTTTTTTCCACGAAAAGTTCAATTACCTTCTTAAGAGTTCTTAATATAACATCTAACAAGTCAGCCTCAATGAAAAAATACTGAAATGAATTATGCAAACGTTGTTCGTTCCAGAAATTGATAAGATGTCTCCTACGTAAGTGAAAACTTCATTCTCAGTGTTTGGTGTGTGTGTGTGCGTGTGTTTGTGAGTGAGTGTGAGTGGAGGCTTTAAAGACCACAAATGAGATCTAAAGTTTCACAAAAAGCATCTTGCATGACTCCAACTTGGATGTCAAACTGCACGTACGTCATCCAGCAGAGTCAAACATCCAAATGAAGTTACAGCAGGAGAAAGACATTTTTCAGTTAAGGTGGACATAAAGAAAAGCAGTTTTTCCTTTGTTTGTTTCACCACTTTGGTGGCAGATGATTTGGCCTCTTTGGATCTCATGCTACGCAATATCAGCTCCCTAATGGTCCTCTTTGGGGCGTCGGGAATAAAAATGAGCTTTGCAACAGGCCGCAATCACCTAATTTGAAAAAGTGACCAGAAGACATAAATATCTTCATAAACAAAGTCTGCTCCTGGCATCGGTTGTCTCATGTCGGTTTAAAAACGGATCGGTATTCGCACTGATAAGAGAACTTTGTTGCCGTGTTTTGTATCTGTCTTTCTGCAGCTGATGATTTACCCCCATTATAGATTAATCTCCTGATTATTTTTGGATTAATCGCTGAGCGTGTAACATTTTAGGAAATTACTTCACAATATCTCAGAGCCCCGGGTCACTTCTTTAGACTGCTTGTTTTGCCTGAACAACAGTCCAAAACCCAAAGGTATTACATTATTAATTATAATCTATTCAAGATTAAAAACAATCAAAAGCAGTGCTGGCGAGAAGCGAAAACCAGCAGATATTTGGTATTTTGTGAGTGATAAACAAGTGATTGCAATGAATTAAAAGCCATTTTTGGTAACTGTTGTTGCCCTCTGCTTGTACTGTGAACATTTCACTATTAAACCATCATTTAGTTTTTCTGTGAAGAGCTAAATTAGAGGTTTTGGTCTCTCTCTCTCTCTCTCTCTCTCTCTCTCTGTAGCTCGCCAGTTTTATTTTCTACCGCCGCCTCTCTCGCTCTCAGCTCGCCCTGTCCATTTTGTCATTTTACCAAAAGTTTCTCTTTCTCCTCTCCTCACTCTCTCCCTCCCTCTCTCTCCATCTCTCTCAGTGGCTCAGCTTGTCAGTCCATTTTGCTTGTTTTCTCTAAGCCGTCGCCTCTTTAGCAGAGATGCTCTTAAGCTCCTTGTTTTCCTCCTCCTCTCTGCCTCGCTCTCCATCTGAGCAAATTGCTTTGGACGATGCATCCAGGTTGGAGTGCCCTAGTTTCTTCTCTCCGCTGCCCCCCTCGTCCTCTCCTCCTCTGCCCATCTCGGCATTTACTTATTCAGATGGTGAGACAAGGGAAGGGGAGCGAATGAAAGTGAGAACGAGGGAGGGGTCAAGCGAGAGGAGGAGGGCGAGGGTAAAATAAATAAGAGGATGAGGGGAGGGAAAATAGTCTTAAAGGGCTAAAAATCGAGTGTCTGCTAAAAGAGGATTGGTGGCAGTTTCGGCTCTGTGTTCAGCACGTATCAGCACTGCTGAGCTTCTCAAAATGGGCGTCTGCTGTCCACTGTGTGATGAATCACATGAATTACTACCAAATGTATTATTTTGTACGTTTCTCAGATCTTTCTAACAGAAAGAGTCAACAGAACAGTTAAAACATTTTGGCACATAGCAAAGTCAGTTTCCGGCTGTAAGTCAAATGGGATTGATACCACTCTCATATCTCTCCTGATCCCTATCTTATCCCTGATACGAAGCCTTAGCCCGGAGCTTAGCATAAAGACAGGAAGCAGAGAAAAAAAGGCTACATGGCTGTCCAAAAGCAAACAACCGTTCCAGTAAGTCACTTCACAGTTTTTTTTTGCACATGCTTTTTAAAAAAATGTGCTTCTTGAAGACCTCACAAACAAATAAGCACTTGCCTCTTTGCTGCCTGGTTAGGATGTGACTGGCAAGCAGAAAAATGGATCTAAGACTTCTTTGTTTCTGTTATACTTACTTACTTACTAAATTAAAAACAGCAGCAAATAAAACTCTTAGGAACGCACAGGTACAGCGCTACTAAGGAAGCATCACCTACTGCAAATAGGCTGAGGGAAACATGAGGTTTGAGTATAAAGGAGGGGTCTCAGCATCAAATATGTTTTTTTTCAACACATAACAATATGTAATAAAAATAGGTGTGTGGCGAGGGAAAATGCCGTCATGAAAAGAAAGGAAGGACAGGACGAGCGTCACACCCAGACTCTGAACAGCCACAGTTTCGGGTACTTGACTGTGGTTGACTGCTGTGCAGAAACGCTGGCAGACCCTGCAGAGAGAACTGGGTGAGGCAGAAAGAAATCAGGCGTGAGGGAAACGGGAGATCGTGAGTTATGTCCTGCATGACTCATCGTGCAGTGATTTGTACAAATAGTTGTGATCGCATTGGATTTTAAACGTATATGAACTGAATGTCGCATCAGTCACGTCCTCTGGCTCATATCCAAAGTTTAAATAATTGGAATAAGTGTTGTGAGATTGACTGATTGATCGATTCACCCACAATATGAAGCAGCTCTGTAATTCTTGCTTGGATGCTTAGTTTAGACAGAAGTTAATCATTTGTCCTCATCTTGCTGTAGTGTGACTTTGTCCTCTTCCTCTCACATGAATTTTAGGCTGCAGTACATTTATATTACAAACTTCAAATCAAGCTGCTGGAATAAGATTTCAGGACAAAGATTGACCGGCTTAGTTATTGGTCACAGACCCTCCTGCTACGCATTAATAGTAAGCTATGTAAAATTTTAACCTTACACAACTGTACAGTATCTGGGGCACCTGTGATTGCAGTGAATTTCATTATCCCTTGTGAACGTGTTTTAATGAAACGCAGAGGTTGGGGGGGTAATTCATTAACGCTGCACCAGGCAAGGTTTTTATGTAAAGAAGCATTCTGCTTATCAGTCTAAATCCCAAATTGGGGCCACGACAGAGGAGCATCCCATCCCCACTAATTGAGGCGCTGCAGATTCAAACAGCGAGAGCAGGAGGAGAGACAGTGAGTGTTTAAAAAACGAAGCCACCGAGTTAAATGAAAAGACAGGTTTTGGAAGAAAGAGAGAGGATGGGGTGAGATCACTGGATGGCAGAGAGAGAGAGAGAGATTTGGCGGATTGGCAGAGAAGTGGCTCTGCCGTCTGAGGCCGATGAAGGCGAACGGTTCTGTCATGCCATTAATGTTCAGAGCAGTCTGCGCTCACACTGCAGGACTGCAAAGAGTTAAAGAGATTATTGTAGGTATTAGCTGCACAGCGCTGTGCAGGGCTTGTGTTCATTCAGCAGTGAAAGGCCACCTCAGCAGGAAAATGTTCACGGGAGAGGCAGTGGGAGCAGCAACCCCTTTTTGCAGAAACAAAAACTGCAGAGAATAATGGAGGTCCGCTGTGTGCAATTAGTGCTTTTATCATTACACAACCTGCTGCTAACTGGGTGCAGAACAGGGACGAACCTGGACCCAAACCCAGAAATTAACCCTGACTACTGCTGCAACAATAACACTCCACAGTAGAGTGGAAAAATAAAATAAAATGGCAGAAAAATCCCTGACCAATAGCGTTTTTTTTAAACTGAAAGTACAAAGCTTACGTCTGCACATTTGAGTCTGTTTGAGCACTTTGAGCAAATATTAGCCTGTCTGCGAAAATGAAACCAGCCAGTTTTGATTGTCACCTTCGATTCTGCAGCAGATGTGATGGAATCACTCTCGGGTGTTTGTGTGAAGTACGCCTTTCTCTCTTTGGACTTTTAGACTGCAGGGACAGTATGGCGCTGAAGTAAAGTGAATTTGTACTTACAGAAATTTGAGAGGCGTTACAGAGCTTAACTTTTCCATGATTCAAAAGATGTGGCAGACCGTGGCCGTAATGGTTTGTTTGCCACATTGGCAGACCTCTCTAGCTGAGCTGCACCAAACCATTTCAGTCCCACTAATTGTCAGGGCTCCATTGCAGGGCCAACCAGAGCTTAATTATGAGCACTGTGGAGCTCTTGTGTCCAGTGGAGCACTTTGGTGAGAGCTGGCATCACCGAAACACAATCACAAAATGTAGGTGCTGCTGTTGCTATGCAACTGTTGGAAAGTCGCTCCAAGTGCAGGCCTCTCTTAGCTTAAGTTGAAATTTTCTCTAACTTCTTCCACTCAAAGCATGCTCAGCTGTGAGGGCCATCCTCATGCTGTCCTTCGAAAAAATAATGAGGAAAATTAAAGGGATGTTCCTAAACACACCGCCCTCACTCATTATCGCTCTTGTCCTCTGTATCAACATTCCTGTGGTTATTTTCTGAATCCTATTGCCAGAGAAGATGGCGGGTCAGTGGGGTGATGGTTTAAAAAACACACATTGTGCTACAAACACTTTGATGTGGCCTGGACTCCAGCTAATTCCCCCCTCAGCCTGCCGTGGGCTCGAGGCCATTGTATTATACAGTGCGCTCTGTACTCCACTGCCAGACTATGAAAGACCCTATTTCACAGGCTCTTTCCTAGTCAATCTATCCTGGCCAGAGGCTGCTGCAGTGTTATGTTAGTGACCTTGGGGTCCATTTGCATTGGCACGGATTAAAGGCCGCCTCCAGCGGCCCATCACGGCATTAATATTTCAAAGCTTCACTCAAAAGTGTCCATTTGTAAAAGTGATGTCTGATTATCTCCACCTCTCCTGATTCCAGTTAACTGAGGGTGTACAACAACGCGCATGCAGCTACGAGTGTTTAGCATGCAGGGCCCGTCCGAAGATTCAAATTGTTTGTGAGGTGGCTGGAGGGTTTAAAGAAAGCACTAAACCAGTGGCTCCAATATTTTTTCCCCTCAGGGCTCCAGAAACCCTGATCACAAATGATAAAATCTGCATGTCTGGCTCATAGATTTTTTTTCAGTTTTTCGTGGCAAGCTCCTCGTTAAATTCAGAAAAAGTCAATGTTCATTTTGGTCCCCTCTTCACATGCAGCAATTTAAACTTTACTTCGCAAACTTTTCTCTCGAAATGGAGATGTAAAATTTAAAGCTGAAACGATTAGTGGGGATCGGTTCGGTAATGAAGCACGGCTACGTGTCCGTACAACACGGCCCGGCCTGCTGGACTTTTCCTCGAAAACAACCTCTGAAAATATCTATAAAAGTTCCACTCTGCAGCAATCATTTTCATTTTAGCAATTTACCTGTAGCTGTTTTTACTTGGCATTAGCAGAGAGAGGTTTAGAGACTAAGAAGTTAGCTCCCTAATAAGGGTGACTCAAGCTCAGTGGACTGCAGATGCATGCTGGGATTCAGCCTCAAGGGAAGGAGCAACAACTTAAAGACTGAAAGGGGGAGGATTAGGGAAGAACCATGTGTTCGCACCACGACGGCTCGGATGAGTAGGTTTTTGACTGCTTCTGGCTAACCGTAATGATCGCCTAACGAGTCTCTCAAAGATGATGAATCCTTCATTAAAGTTCAGCTTGTTTGTCAAGAACAGGATTTTTACTCCGCTTTTTAAACTAGCTGTTTCTAGTAAA
>JAVQJZ010051051.1:0-14643 GCA_036025355.1 Leiopotherapon unicolor | reverse complement strand
GAAGAGGTATGTTTGTGTTACAGCTTAACTAACCCAAATCAATGCAGGGAATCCCGTCAAACATGTTATTGTATCTTGTAATTCTAAGTACAAAATAACCCGAAATAAATCCTGTTTCTTTATTATTTCTACAAATGTCGTGTTATCCTGAAGGCCCATGCCTCTCAAATAAATTGAATGTGGTGTTTCACAAGGTCTGCTTGCTGAACTAAACTTTAGCTTTGGTGCATAAACATTCGTTCACATTCTAGATCTGCTTGTGCACCTGAGGACGATCTGTGCCCATTTTATGTGTGAGTATGACTAACTTCCACGCTGTTGGTGGGGTTTTTTTCTCCGGCACAGAAGCCGCCATCTTGGTCTCCTTCCTTTTTATTCTCTCTGCACACTGTCGTGGGCTTCATCGCAGTCTGTCAACGAGCTTTGTCCAGATGCTGAAAGAAAAAGATCAATTTAGTAGTGTCAGTAATGGCAACAACAAAATGTAAAAGTTAAACAGAATCTGTGATGTTCTTAACATCATATAGATACACTGAATATTTTCAGATACTTTACCGTATTAACACAGTCAAATAATATCTGGATAAATCTTGACTGACTGCATCACTTACTGACTGCACGTGACTCACTACACTGAAACTTCTTCCCTTTAATTTCCAACTAACATGCACAGTTATGACCTGAATCTTCCCTTTGTATAAGATAAATAACTCACTTATTTGAACTCACCGTTTTGATATTAATCGCTTGCATTTAATCTCCGCCGTGTCTCTCGATGCATGTTGCGATGTTTTTTCAACGAACTCGCTCGCCCATTTCATCATTTCACAGGACTTCATTTTCCTCTCTGTCTGCATGCCATCACGTTTAGAAACCAAATCAGCCCATCTGTTAAGGATCTTTCAGCTCTGCTCAAATGTGTTATTATGCCCCTCAGAGACAACATCACTCTCAATTGTCTGGAAACAGGACTTTAAGCGGGTGTCAGATTTTGTCAGTTAGCATTTGGTACTTCTCTCAATGTGAATTAGTAACCTGTGTGTGAATTAATGATCGATACGCCCTTTCAGATTTGTCACAGGTTCATCACACAGTTTCTGAAGGCAAACATCTGTTTCAGCCAGTCAAGTGAAAGGCCTTTTCATTGCATCTCACCTTGGGAGAATGCAGTGGAAAAATAGACAGTTCAGCGTTACTGCTGGGGAGGCTTATGCTCACAGCTAAATTAGCTGGAGTTGAGCAAACAGCCCGATTTAAAAGAATCTCTTTTGTTTAGTGAAAATGAGGGCTGTGTTGATGCTTTCATACGTGGTTGCACTTGAATGCTAGTTCCTCTCTATTTTTGGTAAATTATTCATTGTGAATAGGGGAATAATTGCCGCTAAGGTGGGTAATGGCGTTTCTAAAAATGGGGCATGCTGAATGGTTTGCTTAAGAAACGCTGACTTGTTTGTGGTTATGTGTGCTTGTGTGTGTGCTCAGCATCACATACGTTCCAGCCGAGTATCTGGAGGAGTACAAGGCCAGCCTAGAGCAGCCTAAAGATGATGTCTTCTCTGAAGCAGCTCCAGCTCCGGTCTCGGTTCCAGCCCCAGCTCCGGCTCCAAAGTATGTCCTCACACTCTTAACGCGGTAACCTTTAACATATGATTACACTAATAAACAGGAAAAATGTGTATGTTGAGATTCCAAAACATACCCAAAACACCACTGCATGAATAAATGTATTTCCTTAATGAAAAACTGCAAAGCTACATTTTTATTTGTGCAGTCCAAACAAAACAGCATTACATAGCACTACTAGGTGTCAAAAACTCCACCGGGTGCCTATTGTTTGTTCTGATATACGACTGTAAGTTTTTAGAGTTTTAAGTTTTGTATCAAACTCTCTTTCTGACTAATTAGAGATGTTCCTACCCTCCCTGAACGGGAAGATGGAGAGGGAGAGGAGAGTGCCTCTTACAGCAACTGGAACCAACCGAGGAAGTGAGCACGCACCGTATCTTTGCTGCTAATCTAATTTTGTGAACATGTCCATGACAGATAATAGTTTAGAGAACTCATACGCTAGAACGAAGGATTGATGCATAAAGAAATTCAGGAAAAAGTATATTTCTTAGATAAAATCTTTCATTCATTAAAAGTTGGGCGACCTTCAGGATCAGACCAGCACCAAAGTCACAGCTTTGAAGTGAAAAAAGAAAAGTTTAAATCTAGCATCTGATATCGGAACTTTCCTCAGAGTGGAGCTCTACCGAGAGCCAGGCAAGTCCTTGGGTATCAGTATCGTCGGGGGCCGAGGGATGGGCAGCAGGCTGAGCAATGGAGAGGTGATGAGGGGCATTTTTATCAAGCACATCCTGGAAGACAGTCCTGCTGGGCAGAATGGGACACTGAAGACTGGAGACCGGATCGTAGAGGTAAAGGAACATTTCCTGTCAAAGATCAAATAGACTTGAGGGTGTCAGATCAGTAACTTAACCCAATGTCTATTTTATTAATTTATCATTTGAAACCCCCTAAAAGATTTTGGAATCCTCAAAAAGAAAATGTGAAGTGTAGATACTGGGTGCCTAGACTCTTTTCCCTGATATCTCTCTTTCAGGTGGATGGAGTAGATCTAAGAGATGCCAGTCACGAGGAGGCAGTAGAGGCCATACGCAGGGCGGGCAACCCTGTCTCCTTCTTGGTCCAGAGCATTGTCCACAGGCCCAGGGTAAGTCCGTATAACAGGGTCAAAACCAATTGCTAGTAACTCCCTCATAATCTAAAGGTCACAATTTCCTCACATCTTTTTCCCCACCTCAAGTAAAAGTTGCGAATACATCTCGACAGGCCATTTAGGGCACTTTCAAAAACAAAAAACATACAGTGCATCACCCCTGTAGTATCAGCGTTGTTTTTTTGAATGTTGAAAGAAAGTCATTTTGAAATCTTTTATGAGCGCGACAACAAACCCTGCGTGGCATATTAAATATATTAGCAAGTTCTAACCTCCAAATGCTTGGCTCATTGAAAATCACCGTATCAACAACATCGTTTGTTGTTTGAAAGTGCCCTCAGGCTTTTAAAGCATGACTAAGTAGTTTCCTGCTGGGGCTGCGACTGGCTTGGCTCCAGTGTCAGATCTGTCGTAGTCGCTCACTTTTTCATGCGTTGTTATCTGTGAGATATTCCCACACGCTTTCCTTAACATTCTGGTTTCTGATTAAGCCTTGTAGCAACTCATAATGTCATCTAGCACATCCAGAGGAAGGGCACGGAGAGGGGCAAGGATTCATGTCAATGGAGGATTGTGAATCTTAAATCAGCTATAATCAATATTTTTGATCTTCTGAGCTCGAAAAACAACGCTAAATGCTCAGCACCAAGCCACATTTTTTCTTTGAGAGTTTTTGAAAACCAATAAGTTAATACAGGAATTACATTTGTCAGAAGGAAGAAGCAAGTTAATGTTAATGTCATCGCAGAAATGCTGGATAGGCCATGTGTAAAATATACATAACAATTTGCTATATCTACTTTAAATGCATAAAATGTCAGTGTTATGCATCTAAATATAAAGGTAATATTACAGCTAGCGGACAGTTTGCACAAACACTGGAAACAGAATTGAATTGAACTGAATGTCAAACAACTCCAATAATGAAGTGAACATCTTATAAGTGTCCCCCACAAGTGTTTAAACTTCATTTTTAACTGCAGTCACTCCATTATGAGTTGCCTCAATCATGCATTTCTGTTCTTCCGCACTGCTTTCACAGCCCGAGTCAGTATATAGCCCAGCCCCATCACCTGCTGTAGAGAAACACACCACCTCTTTCACATGCATGCCACATCGCACACATCAGGTAATCTGTCTCTTTCTCTCTTACGGTCCCTCTCATTTCCATTGCATCAGCTATCCATCACCGTTAATCTTTGTTGCATTATCTCTCCTGACTCCTTTTCTGCCGCTCTCGCACTGTTTGCCAAGTCTTTTCTTCTTAACTGCATCTTTGACTTTGATATGCACATAATGTGTGTGTTGACGGAAATAAAGACGAACTAGAACTGGAGATTCCTTCTGGGAGAAAAAAAAACCAAAGAAGGTTTATTTTAATATTCAGACACCCTACTCTATTTTCTATCACAGCAGAATAATGTAACCGTAACAATGACATGACCCGCAGTGATGTTTTTAATCAAAAGGGCCAGCAAATGGTGAAATCAATTTAGTCACTGGCAGTAAGCAAATATTTTCGAAAGATGCTGACATTCAATCCTGACTACATTCTTAATGCGATTTAACCAGGGAGGTTATTGAAATGGCATTGCTATATCCAATAAAGAACTCAAATAAACAATAGAAAAGGAAAAAAGGAAATCACTGGCAGCAGTCAAGACATATTCCAGACTGCTTCTACCCAAAAAGTGGGGAACACGTCACATTTTAGGAATGTCAGTCACTGATGCTGAGTTGCAGCTCCACTAAAATTCACGACGACGGATGTGAAAAACACAGTTTTGATTGGAGGATACCTCGGTGTGCTGCAGGCGGGTCAGTAATGCCGTTTTTAAACGCAGTCACTGGGGGCCACCTAGAGAGCATAATAGCACATCTTTGCTGTTTCCCCTTTAAGTTTCAAATCCTTCTCTTGTAAGCAGCGAATAATCTCAAGGTAGCCTAAAGGAATCTTTGAAACATTTTGTTCAAGTATTTCAGAGAAAGAGGCTTTGCTCTGATTTTTTTTCTTTTTTTTTGATGTGGAGGAAAACGGCTGTCCTGAAGGAAGCCGCTCTCTTTAATGGTTACTCATTTAAATAAAACCCGAGGTGCTTCTGTCGTCCATGCACTCCCCAACCCCCCTTCTTTTTTTTTAACTTTCTACCAGATGGTCTCCAATTCAATTTTGTCAGAAAGGTTCAGCCGTCACATTAAATACCTGTCATGTTGTCAGCTTGTTGGTCCTGTGTGTTGCTTTTAGAAGCCGCCCCTGCCCTTTCTGCAGCTAAATAGCCACCACGGGTCGAGCCTCTGCTGCACTAATCAAACCTACTTAGCGCCTGCCCTCCCTCAGGTTAGAAAGCTACCCTGCCTCTGTGTCCGCTTGCCTGTTTTTGAGTGTGTCTTTCACTTAATCTGCGCTCCTTTGATTTGTTAAGATTGTGTTATCAGTGAACTGCATGGCACGAGTGATGAAGACGACTAAAGGACGGCCTACAAGAGTCTTGGGTTAAATATTAGAAAGCAAAAAGCAAACTTTGTGCCCTTTATGGCAAACCTCTTCTGTGAGATGTGAAAATTATTACCCTCAACCTTTTGTCCTATTTCTGCTTCTGTGTATGTGCGCACACACACACACGCGCCTCTTTTAAATCCATACTTTCCCCCTTCTTCTGTTAGCATATGTTGCTTTATTTATATCTCTCCTCCTGTGCTTTGCTGCGTTCCTCTGTTGCACCAAACAAGAAGTTAAATCATAGCAAAGGCTTTTACTATAAGTGCATTTTATTTTTCCTCCTGTCCCCGAGCTTTGAAGGCCCAATTTTTCCCAATTATCCCTCAAACGTCGTCCAGAGTGTCTCGCCGCCAACGTAAAGAAGACAACTTGATGCGACAGTCGGCACTCGGCACAAAAACTGTTATGTGAAGAACTGTAAACTGCAAAAAAAAAAAAGGAAAGAAAGCCAGACTTTTCTTGGCAAATCACTTTAAAGCTCGATCATTGGGGATAAATGGTCAAGCTTGGATAGACATGTGGTGCTGGATGAGCTTTTTCACTCAACACATCAATGTTTTGGCGTCGATGATGTGTGTGTGTGTATGTGTGTGCCTTAGTTTGGTTTTTGCCAAGCTCCAAGTTAGCTGAAGAAAACAAGCGAAAAGTTTTCCTTTATTTAAGAAATGTGGATTTTTCCACAGTAGCAACATTTGCAAACAGATGGTGTTTCATGATACAGCATATGGTGCATAAGACGGGTTTTAGTCATTCAGATCGCTTCTGACTTTGTGTGAACTTATTAATATTTATAGGATTACTGTCTGCGCATTACGCAGCAATGTGATACAGTATCTTTCACTATCTGGTGACTTATGAATTTGCTCTCCATCCGCAAGTGATTTACCTTCATGTCTGTCTTACGCGAAGCAGTCATCGATAACAGACACCAGCGAGGAAAGAGCCGCAGCTATGACGAGGGACAACAAGGACAAGGTTGGTGTTTCCAATTAACCCTCCGCCGACAACATTTCCTATCTGTCATTTTTTTTCACAATCAGCTTTTGAGAAATATAAGGAGGTTTCAAATCAAATCCTATTAAAAAAAAAAAAAAAAAAACAGTGGCACATTTTTAGAGCAGATGTGTGCAGCTATTCACCACCAAGCCAAGATACGTTATCAAACTGCACAGTGGCGCATGTCTGTCGATAGATGTAGGTATCTGTCAGAAATGTGTTGACTTCTTCTAAAGTTGTTTGCCCTTTGTCTCTTCTCTGTAGGAGGGTGACAGTCACAGTAGACTTTTCCTCCGCCTCTCCCCAACTAACCCTTTCACTCCTACCCCATTTAAGGTTTGTGGGTCTCTGTGTTGTGCTTCTCCGCTCTCCCCTTCCGCGTGTGCTCGTACAGGTAACATGTTGATATACCACAGCGCGGTTCGCCCCCGTCAACATATATCCGAACATGCTGTACACGCACACGCACCCTAACACGTCCTAACAACTCCTCCATCTGTCTGAAATCTTTTTTTGTGCAATCTGAAAATGTTTTGCCCTGTTTGCTTTTTGTCACTTCCTTAAAAAAAAATAAAACAAACACAAGTAGAATCACTTTTATAGATGACAAAAGCAAATTTGAGATTTTTCACTTGATGTTGCACTTTGTGTTAAAAGAAGAGAAAAAAATGAAAGTGCAATTTATTGCTCTGGTTTTCAGGTAAGTGTGCATATGAATGTCTGGAGGTGAATATTTGATTTTAACTACTAATTTAATGAAAAGTAATTACGTCAGTCATAATGAAGCAATTAAATGTGGTGTGTTTGACTCAGTAAGCATCATTTTATCATAACTTAAGGCTGTAGCTTAAGTAGGCTGATTGACCTAGTTCTGATTGAAGCCTCTGGCATCTATATTGCCACACATCACATAATTATTTCATCACCTAAAACTAACATATCTTGCTAAAAAAACGGATGGAGCTGTTAATGTAAAGCAAGCATATGGCTTCTTTTGATTACATCAACGGCTCTCGTGTGCCTCCCCATCTCTGCAAACCTTACATCGAGCTGATTCAGACTTCAGACGCATAAGATATATATATATTTTTTTTTTAAATTTCTTCTCTTTCCTCTTTAACTTTCACTAATAAACTATTTTCAAACTCCATCTGTGGCGTGACAGCCGGTGAAGCGTGAAGCGGCGAAGGCATCTCCCACCAGCGCTGTCCTCCTCCTGCCAGTGGTGCCCCATGTGGGAGAGACCGATACAGACACGCTGACAGAGATTCCTGGCAGACCTGCTGAGGCAGAGGAGGAGAAGGAGGTGGTGGTGGAGGAGGAGGAGGTGGAGGACGAGTTTGGATACAGCTGGAGTGAGTTCAGTTTCTCTTTTTCTAAAGGTGCAGCTACACAGTATATCAGTTTGTTTAAAAATGTCTTTCTCTACTTTCAAATCCTAGTCTGTGTGAATTATTTGTGTGAATGGGAAAGGTGTGGTTGTAGAGGCCTGCATTATAGACTGCATTTCATCAAAATGAATTTATTTAATGGCAGAATAGTCTTCTGCTTCCTGAAATGTGCTTTATCGGCTGACAGCCACTAGAGGTCCTCCAAGTTACACGTTAATCTCGCCTTCTCTTAAATCCACCAAGAGCCTGAAATAAAAAGAGCACTGATTCACAGGCTTCATGTGGTCGTACGTCAGCAAAACCTGAAGGACTCGATGTTCCAATTAAGCTACGACGCCGTAATGTCAACTGTAGGAGGAACACGCTCGCTTCAAGGAGAACGGGTCACAGTCAGTCACGTTCAACTCAGGCAACCAGCATAAAGGACAGACTTCCAGCCTCCAAACACCTGGGGGTGTGGTGAATGTGTGTGTGAGTGTGTGTGTGTTAGATAGCGGGCCCATCCTGTGGGGATAAGATTGATGAGGTTGGGCCCGGGGAGGTGAGTTGTGGAGATTAGTACAGGACTGATGGTTCAACGGTGGCAGGGAGCCCAGAACAACAGGAGCCCATTGGTCTGAACAGTGGCTATCTAACACACCAGAGACAGGAGAGAGAAAAGCGAGGGGACTGGAGTGAGACGGGGAGTTACAATAGAGACGAGATTGAGACAAAGAGATAGAAGGTGAGACTTAAGCGAAAAAAAACCAAAAAACTGCAGTGTTACACTTAGAAGTTTTACCAAAATCCAAATACCTGCCCCCTTTTCTGGAGCAACATGATGTGAACCGGTGCGAAAGCCCAAATCTGGCTCTATTCCGCAGTATTGTCAGCTTACATCTGTCTGCCATGACTTCACCTGCCTCTTTCAGAGAACATAATCCAGCGCTATGGCAGCCTCCCAGGTGTCCTGCACATGATCGAGCTGGAGAAAGGCAAGACGGGCCTGGGCCTCAGCCTGGCGGGGAACAGAGACCGTTCTCGCATGAGCGTGTTCGTGGTGGGAATAGACCCCAATGGGGCGGCAGGCAGGGACGGACGGATGGTGGTGGGGGATGAGCTGCTGGAGGTGAGACGCTTATCGATTGTGGTTTTCAACACGAGAGGGTTTGTAAACAAAACTAGTGGGATATTCAACTCCTTGAAGTTCTATCACCTAGAATTTAAAGGTATTATAGAAGAGCTTTCTGTAACACAGAACAACCAATTAACCCTCTATTCTTCTATTTTTGCGTCCTGTTAGATCAACGGCCAAGTCCTGTATGGCCACAGTCACCAGAATGCATCCTCCATAATCAAAAGCTCTCCATCCAAAGTGAAAATCATCTTTGTCAGGTATAAAAACACGTTTTCTTCCCTTTCCTAAAGCTTCTCTTAACATATCTCCATGGTAACAGAAGTTCATTGCCAGATGAGGGTTATAATGAAAACTGACACGAGTAAACCCATTGTAATGCCACTCAAAATTCAATAGAGGGAGCTATTGTCATTCAACAGAAGGATGTATACTCAAGGATGTGCCAAGTGAAGGTGAAGTACAATCAGCCATATTCAGTGGTGACTAACACATTCTGCCTCAGGCTCATATAAAAAAAAAAAGGCTTTCTTTTTTTAAATCATTGTATGAATTCATTGACACATTTGGCAAAATGTATCTAATCAACACCTTCAATCTTGCTGATGATTTACCACATACCACAGCTGTATCTCAGATCTACACAACATCCAAGTTTGACAGATTCTGTGTCTATAATGTGGTAAACAAAGTATATCAGCATGCACAGGTAAAAAAAAAAAAAAAGTTTTTTATTGTGCTGTTGATGGAAACCTGTCTCCCAGAATCCAATGCACAAAGGAAATGGAAAAGTTCCTCATAGCTGTGAAAAATGAGAGCTGTTTGTGGAGGGTGGTGAAGGAGCTCCAGGAACACATCAGCAGATAAAAAAAATTGAGTGACAGCCTGTGGCGCGGTTGTTGCATCACAACCCTCCACAACCCCGACTGCAAAAACAGAACACTGTGAACAGGTAGACAGTTTGTATGGAATTAGGATCAGCAGCTGACATATCAGCACACAGTCAGACACTTTTGACCTTTGACCCCCTTAAAACTTTGCTGAGATCGCACTACTTAACCTTCTACTTAACTCACTTCCTTTTCCTGACCCCCAATCCCACCCCCAATGCCCTCAAAAGACACACTGCGATCAGCACGTGTAAGTCATGGCTCAGCCGTGACGAAGCGAAAGAGCGAAGATTTATATGAGTTATGACTCTTCGAAACAGGAACACGGAGGCCCTGAACCAGATGGCCGTGGGACCGGTGAGAGAACACGAGGGAGACGCAGTGGAGCCCCACGCTGAGGTGCGACTGTGCTCATGACCACACACGTTACACAAGCGCAATAACAGACAGTCATGTTGGAACCGCATAACAAACTCACTAACAAACCATTTCTACTACTTTTCTACCCTCATAAAGTCACGTTTTTTATCCTGCGTCATGCTGATTTGTCTTCATGTGCATTTGTTCCTAAAAGTCTTGTTGTGTGGTCCTGGAGATCCCAACCTCCCTGTGTGTAACTTCCGAGACAACCAAAAACCACAAACAGTGGTGGAGGCACACAAACACTCAGTACTGTACACCTGCCAAGTTTCTGTTATTTATTTCATGCTGTATTCACCACTGCCTGTCTCTCTGCAGCCAGAAACAACGGCTGCAAATGGCGACGCCGACACTTCAAAATACATGCACCACGTCATAAAGCTCAAGGTGAGAGACGCTGGACCCCCATCGACACGTCACACATACGCGTGGGACAGGCCTAGTCTTTGGAAATACCAAGATTAGAAAAAGAAAGTTGGAAGCAGTGCAGTAATGGGGGAGTTGTGCACAATAAATAGTCAATGGGGTATGACAGAGGAAAAGGGGGGTGCACAGAGGAGCAGTCAAGTCTGACAGGCTGCCAGGAAAGAGAAAAGAGACAGAACTTCGTCAAATAAAAGAGTGAATAAACAAAACTGCACATGAATGGGAGAGGAGTGGTTCCAAAGGGACGTAAAGGCTCAGTTCACCCACATAATAAAACGAGGAGCACATCCTCTACCTCTTGTGGTGTCTGCTTTCTAGCCATGCAGATGTTTCTTATACCAGTTTTCAGAAGTTAAACTCTGAAAAATACAACCTGAAAGACTGCAGCCATTTGTCTCCAAGAAATAGTTCCCACTCAAAGCTGAACATTTTGAGTTCTTTTTTTTTTTTTTTTTGAAGTTCTTAGAGCACCACCAATAAAATTATATTGCAGTCGTATCACCGGGGAGGATGGTATTTTTCATAATCATACCAATTAAATTGAAAACACCTGCGTGAGTGAATACAACAAGAGGTGAGAGAGAAGAGAGGACAGAGAAAAAGAAGAGGAATCAACAGGGAGCACAGTGCTGCTGGAAAAGCTGTAGCACTCAGGGTGGGAGTTTGGGACCGTCCATATGGTATATAAGGCGATAGGGGATGGCCGTGTAAATGCAGCAACATCTGGGCAGCTCATTGATGATGAACGCACAAGCACAAAAAGTCTTTGTCTGGGGAACAAAAGATCAGAAGTGGGAAGCATGCAAGGTGAAGCTGGGGCTAATTATCTTTCCGGAGATCATTATCGTCAGTAATGCTTGTTTTCAGGAGCAGGTGCAGCTCTGTTATTTAGCACATTAAGTAAACGCAATGGAAACAACTTAGGTGTGCCGGTCTGCATGCTTTTTGATCCTATTCACACACTAATGTTGTTTTCCATCAGGAGGACGGAGAACCGGGCATCACCTTTGTGGAGGGGAACACTGAGAGTGGAGTGGAGATTCGGAGTATCTCTGAAGTGAAAGGACACACAGGAAAAGTATGTAGAACACACTGTAAATACTGCAGCGACAGGTTAGAGGATACACGTGCTTTCTGATTAAAACTCTGATCTGCTTCACGCAGGAAGGCTGCATGAGACCAGGGGACAAACTCTTAGCTGTGAATGGTGAATCAGTGCTAGGCTACACTGTGGAAAAGGTAACACCGTGTCATTGGAAATAAAGAGTACTCACTAAGGGTTTGAATTCAAATGTAAACACACAGTGAATTTGTTCCATTATGAAATGACAATGTGTTTGCCATTATTTAGAAAACAATAGCAATTTAATTGAGTGTAATGTGATTGAGTCTGATTAGTAATTCTGCTGTGTTTTAGGTCAATTCTCTACTGAGAAAAACCAAAGGTCCAGTGAAGTTAACCTTCTCTACAAATGAGACCTTCTCCTCCTCTCCCCAGTCAACCTGCATGGACGGGGGATGCTCGGATGGCGGACACACTGGCCTACCATGCATTGCCACGGCTACCTTGGGTCAGCTAGAGGCAGAAGCAGGCACCAGTGAGTCAACGAAAAATGGATCAGTGTGACTGCAACAGACAGCTAAGCCCATTTTCTGCTGGCATGATGATTAGATGACACACACTCTACATTTTATCTCACTCACTTCCACCATTATAGGTCAGAGCCGCTCGTCCACCCCTTCCACTCTGGCCTGCGACCCTGCGACCTGTCCCATCATCCCCGGCTGTGAGACCACCATCGACATCTCCAAAGGCCGCACTGGGCTGGGCCTCAGCATCGTGGGAGGCTGTGACACCCTGCTGGTAGGAAACAAAGGACGAATGAATGTAACTCTGCTAATGAGGCTCTATCATATCACCTCACTGCTGTTCTTATAGGACAACTTTTACTAAAAGGTAGAAACCAAGACAACATAATAACATTTTTGCATCTTTACAGTCAACAATCCATTTGTCAAACATACTATACATTTGAAGTGACTTGGAGAAAAAGTCACTGTTACCACCCACTGTGCCACCCACTTTGAATCTGTGGTGGTGGTATAACTCAGGTTTGAAATAGCCGTTGCAGCTCAGGAATGTAGGAAATGATGTTGTCACAGCCTTCCTCCTCCTCCTCCTCCTCCTCCTCCTCCCGTCCTCTCCTCAGCCCATCCATTCTGTCTGCTCAGTCAGGCTTGGGGGAGCAGCTCTTTGTCTGGCCTTGGCCGCAGCAGACAATATCCAGCCCAGGAATGTAACCTCTGAACCCCAAATGACACCCACACTGGAGCGCAGAGAAAACACACTGGGAGTTGGCAACACGCTCGGCATGAGAATTCACAACTTCTCTCTGCTGTCAAATGCAAAAAAAAACAAATAAATAAATCTCGTATACATCATTTTTAAAGCCACTCTGTTCTTCAGCATGATACTATTACAATGACTCCATCCTTTTTTTTTTTTTCATACTGACTCCACAGTATCTCTCATATAATCTTCAGCAGTCTCTGTTCACCTTCTTCCTTCCTACTGTACTTATTTGCTCTCTCTCTCTTTTTCCACTCTCACTCCAGGGGGCCATCATTATCCATGAAGTTTATGAAGAAGGGGCAGCCTCCAAAGACGGCAGGCTTTGGGCAGGAGACCAAATCCTGGAGGTGCGGCGCGGTATAATGAGCATCACACATGACCTAGATAAAAAAAGGGGGGCTGCCTGAGACGTGGCGGCCTCGAGGAGCTGAAACTTGAAAGCTCGGGCGTTTGAGTTCAGTTGAGGATCACATCATTTCATATCGCAAAAGTGTGTGATCTCGAATGCGAGTTATGTCATGATTTTGCAACCA
The DNA here is from genome assembly GCA_036025355.1 of Leiopotherapon unicolor. Lineage (NCBI taxonomy): Eukaryota > Metazoa > Chordata > Actinopteri > Centrarchiformes > Terapontidae > Leiopotherapon > Leiopotherapon unicolor. Next base: position 1,298 of record JAVQJZ010051051.1, on the reverse strand, counting down.
AAAAGCAAAACAAAATCAACCCTGATTGAGTAAAAAAAGGAACCACCAGTATAAATCCTGTCCTGTATTATGCTCAACTTGGATTTGCCCTCCATTTGACCTCATGCTTTGTCACAGAGGGAGGGCAGGGGTGGAGCCCAGGAGTTTAGTTATGGTAGCTCAATCAGTGGGCCTGAATTTAAAAGCACACATGCATGCACGAACACATACACACGCAGACACACACACACACATTCACACGCATGCCGTCCTTATGACTTAATTGCCCTCTGCTATTCCTCCCTGTCCCCGAGCCAAGCCAGCGTGTTTAGAAAACAGTGCTGGAGAGGAGAAGTGAAAACAGCGGTTTCCCAGTGCAAAGCCATGCCAGTAGCTGGGAAAAAATCTTTTGCGTGTCCACGGCAAAAGCTAATGGGGTATTTCCCTTCTTTAATGTGGTAAATAAAAAAAAAGAGAAAGAGAAATGAGGCTGGATATCAATCCTTAAACTGGCCGCTGGAGTTTCTCTCAGACTTTTGTGGGAAGGCTGCTTCCTGGCAGTTAAATCTAAGTGTTGTCACATCACCCGTCATCATGTGATTTTTATATATTATGATCCCGTGTTCAGATAGCTCAGCAGTTTGCACATATGAGGGAGAAATGTGTGAATGCTCATTAAAACAGCCTGTTCACACTTTTCTGGTGTTACCAGTCTTCATTTTGTTTTTACGTCTTAAAAACTTTAAATAAAGTGTAGCAGATGTGTCTAGTTTTTATGAGGACAGTACAGAAGTTCTTTCTGTTTTCCTGTTTCTCTTATATAAGAAGACAGTGTGCTGCTGCAGCAGGTCAACCCTGCACAAACGTTAACCTCCTTTTCTCTCGCCACAGGTGAATGGCATCGACCTGCGTGAAGCCAGTCACGATGAAGCCATCAACGTGCTGCGGCAGACCCCGCAGAGAGTCCGGCTGACGGTCTACAGGGACGAGACCCAGTACAAGGAGGAGGACCTGTGGGACTCGTTTACTGTAGAGCTCCACAAGAAGCCTGGTCAGGGCCTGGGCCTGAGCATCGTAGGGAGGAGGTGAGGGGGGATATCATTGGCACTACTGCTGAATGTCTTCTGTGCACTTAATAATGTACAGTGGGATTTATTTACAATGCTGGATGAGCTTTAGTTTTAGCTTTAACTGTTTAAAAGGTACTTTCTAATTAAAGATCACGCAGTTGGGTAAAAGATTTAGCACATTAGTACTCTTGATTCATGTATATACATTTTTATTTTAGTAGTATCACACTGCTAATTATAAGATTAATT
>JAVQJZ010051039.1:0-15342 GCA_036025355.1 Leiopotherapon unicolor | reverse complement strand
TTTCAAATACAGTTACTGTCAATGAATTGCTATCCATGAGTTTATTCATATTAAAGCTTATATAACCAGAATTTCCAGGTATTAACAGATGAGTCAAGGGAAATTAAGTAAATGTTACTTTTACATATTGATAGCACATCACAAATAAAAAAAGAAATCTATAGTATTTATCATTTCTCTCTGCAGTTCTTTTAGGCTTCATGACTTAAAACGTCTCACTCAAGGACGCCTCAAAAACGGCCGTTGATGAAAAGATTGACTGTTGTCGAGCGTGAGTCTTAATTTATTAGAAATTTTCATTTTAATTTACAATGCTTGAGACACTTAATCCGTAATGGCCACTGTAGTACTGATGTAGGCATCTGCTACGGTCAGCCAGTTTGAGGCTGCTGTGAGGATTTACAGTCAAAGGATTTATGTGGAAACGTCTCCTCTCCCGGGGCAACTCAATGCACTAATACTTTCGGCCCTGTTACTTTGTTGTAAACATGTACACATACTTTATGTGCGCTCTCTTTCATACACACACACACACACACACACACACACACATATGGTCACAGAAGGGGTGGGATCAAAGATATACCAAGCTTGTCCTGGGGCTTGTCTGCATGTTGACCCACTCTGTATTTGAGCTCAGGGGAGCACATCTCTGGTGGGTCGTGAATGAGCAATGAGAAACTAAAGATGAAACGTGTGGTTCTATGTTGCACGATTTTATTCAAGAAAAATTAAGAAGGAAGAATGCGAACAGTACGCCCAGCCATACTATACATGCATGCCCAGAGCGCCATAAATGAACACCCAGAATTAGTTTTAATTTATCATCCAAATGTGTAGTTTCCATTTTCCCACACAGCAGGCTTAAATTGACAAGATATGGACATGAAAGGCTTAGTCAGAAGTCAGAAACAATAAAATAAATTTGGTTCAGTATCGACACCCTCACTACTTTAAATGTCGGCTACATGCATTGCTTCAAAGGTTCCATCGTGGGGTTTGATAAACATATACATTTTTTTTTCTTTTTAATCACGTCACGGCTGAGCGAGGTCGGTCTGCGGCAGGTGCACAGCTGAGTCACACAGGCACGGTTTAGCTCACTGGCAGGAACACAGAGGTGAGATGAACCAGTGAGGTGTAACTCATAGGCCATAATTGTATTTTCTCACTAAATTGCCCAGAGGAGAAGAAACAGTGGCTGGTTGGGGATTAATTCAGTCTAAACTGATTTAAACCCAGTGCATTTCAGCAGTTGATTAATCATCACCTATGAGCTCTTGATTTTATGTATCCATTAGCTTTTAATATGATTGCCCTGTTTTAGAGACGTAACCTTTTCCAAGATTACATTACTTATCTGAGGCAACATGTTGTGGAAAATGAGACGGAGAGAGCGAATGTGAGTAGAGGTGTGTGTGTGTGTGAGAGAGTGTGGGGGCAGTTTGCAGTTTGCACTTTCTTATGATTCGCTTGAACACTTTTGAAGTATCTGCTGCAGCACTGAGGTTGTTTGTGATTAAAGAGCAGTTTTATTCTCATCACCGTCATGTGTGTTTGTGTTAGTGTCAGAGCTGAAGATGTGATCTGGGAGTGAAAACTTAAAGAGGAACAGAATTTGTTTTTGGCACTTAGTTTTCTTCAGGAAAGTGTTTACCAGGCTGCTAGTTTAGTAACATCCCCAGAGAGGTTCACTAATGAAACTAGACATCACTCAGAGGGCACATAACTAGACTGACCTACGAATAAAGGTGACAGCATCAGTCATTTTAGTTTATGACCACAATCTCTCTTTAACCTTAACCTAATTGCTATTATTGTAACTATGGCAACAACAGGTCCTGAATCTGAAAAATAAGACCCTTGTGTTTTGCTAAAGTAAAACAAAATGTAAAACTAAAGCATTTATGATGCTCTTCTTTTAGCCCTTAATCTCCCCCAAGGTTTTATCGAAATTTGCTCAGATTCACCTCTATTTCACCCCTGGGTAACAACACATTTTGCACATTTACGTTACTGAACATAATATGTGAATTTTACCTCTACGGGAAAATGATTCTTTCAACGAGCCTCTAAGCGATGTATGATTTCATACTGCAAACAGAGCTTAACCAGAGCCAGTTTAATTAGGTGCTATTTACATACAAAGAGTGACAAAGCCACAAGGTTATTTAAAGAGGAAAGGTCAAGGAGTTGACGTTGCTATGGATAAGATGTAAATGTTATATCATAGTATGCAGCAGAAAAAAATCTTCATTTATTCTAGATTTTACATCTGACTTATGTTAAGACTTTTCTATTTTTATTTTTACTTTTCATGTGGTAATTTAAATTTAAACGCAGAATATCTCTCCTCCAGTCTATTTCCAGCACTAGTTTGGGCGTACAGTATGTGTATTTGTGTCCTCGCTAAAGGGAGCTGGCTGCATGCAGGTTTTTAATGAATAATTTACAAAAGAGCTTGAATTATTAAGGTAGAATTATGCTCGTCTGAGTCACCCTTAATTAGCTGACCTCTCAGTCCACTAATTTACCCTCCATTAAGGGTTCACCGAACGATCTGAACTTTGACCTCTTCTAACACTTAGCAATCTTCACAGTCCTTATAATCTCCTCTGTTCTCTGTCAGTCTGCGGCTTTCCCCTTCATCACTGCATTCTACGCTTTATTCTCCGTCCCCTTCTGTCTTCCATTTCCTTTGTCTGCAGTGATAAACAGTGTGAATGTTATCGCATCATAATGAAGCAGAAACCCTTCAACTCATTCTGCTGGCGCACTCAGTGGAAATATTGGGATTATCAGTAAGAATTGTTTACGTTTTGTAGTGAGCAGTAGTGGTGCAGCACTTCCATTGCAGACGTAATGGCAAATATTTGCAACAACACGTTAGTGATGGCATCAGACAAATGTTTTAGTCATTAAATAATGGTGGAAGGAGAAACTTCATTTGATGTGAGATGTAAGTGACAACGATGGCTATAAAATCTAGAGATACCTAATTTTGCATTTTGTTCACAATTATTATGGGGGTCATACATAATAAAACATAATGCAGAAATGTATTGTAAAGTTCACAGAACTGATTCTGTCTGAGGGGGATTTGCAGATATTTTAGGTCAGGTTTAGGATTGTTTGTTTTGGGGTTTCTTTCCCAGCGAAAACAAGAAGAGTAGCTTTATTCACAGAACAACATTATTATTCATTAAGAGTCATGTTTTTGGCCTGGTAAGTTCAACAAGGGAATACCTTGCTCTCATCTATTCTGTATGTTTTAAGGAATTGGTTATGAATTATAGAGCACGTGTATACACATAAATAAATTAGATAGCTGTCCTCGGCCTTCAGCGAATCTAACAGACCGACTGATCCTGAATGTCATCTGCCAACTCGGCTGTCGTTGTAGAACACAGACATCTTACAACAAACATGCTTATAGACAGCAATATAAATCCGAAAACGTCAGGAATAATCACAGATGCACATCCCACGCTAGAAAGGGAAAACCCTTTGTTATAACATGTCTTTGTCTGTTAAATGACAATGCAAAAAGACAAAAGAATTTCACTTACAGTCGGGAAAAACAAACTTGATAAAGCGACAAATTTGAATAGATTTTATATACTTATTTGATTATCCACTAAGCCGTTAATTCCATGTCAAGATTCTCGTTGATTACTTTTAACTGGCTCATCAACTTATACATACAGTATGAACCACAGCTTTACAGCAGCCATGTCATTCAAACTCATAGTGAACGTTACACTGTCTACTTATCCTTTTTACCTCGGGACCTGTGAGTACCTTTTCCCCACTCTCTTGTTCCAGCTGAACTTGAAGCAAGGTTTCATAATGTGACATTTGTGGATAAGCAGCCCACACACTAAATGCAGCTCAAAAACATCACCTGAATGAGATGAGAACACAGAGAAGGACTGTACTCTAAGATTACTGTCCACGGCAGCTGTATGATGGAGCTGTTTGAGATCTGTCAGAAGTGTAAGCAGCCCGTAAGCAAACCGATGCTTTTAAATGATACGTTTTGGAAGTGCAAGTTTTGCTTTTATTCACATTTAGACACTGATTTGGACCATTTCCCTTGTGAAATGGTTGCCATGTGAACCTGTCAAATGTAGGAGCTGTGTGTGTTTTTATATACCTCTTACTGTTGACAGATACAGCATCTCTTCTCTCCTCGGTCAATCTCCCTTTTCTGAGTTGGTATGCAGCTCCCACCTCTGCCCCCCTGTGATTCCTCACTTTCCCTCTGTTGGGTACATCACAAAAGGCTTGCCGTACATTTGTCTTCTAGATGACATTTATGTTCTCTATCTGGAGGCATTTTTGTTGTTAAGGAAGATGCTACTATATGAAGCATGCAACAACCTGCAGACGTGTTAGGCATGTATATGACAGCTGCTGAGGGACGTAACTTCACTGTCTCCATTTAGCAACCCATATGGTGAGACAGGCAAACATCCCCGCCAGAGCCGTTGCAGTTAGGTGTCACGTCACGTCACGGCCCGGTCCACAATGAGAGCCCATGCAGCGTGGCCTGATGTGATTGTACTTAAAACACAAAGGCAAACAACAGGGACTCCAGAGATCCTTCTTTGGAGCCTTCATCTTGATTGCAGCTGAAATGCTCTTGTGGCTAGAGGAGCCAGGGTTAGACGTTACCCACCGCTGGTTGTCCAGCTGTTGCGTCTTCACCCACAACTGGTGCTCAGCTGTTTGCAGAAGGGGCTGCAACACTTCCCCCCCTCTCCCCCCTCTTCTTTTAATCCGTACTTGACCAGTTATTGATTGCTTCAAACTCTTAGGACTCATCTGCTCGGCGAGGAGGTGTTGTCCATGCTCCGTGGCCTCTCCATGCAAAAGACAGACATTAATTGCAGTGTAATCGCGTCCTTCAGGACTGGTGGCATGGAGCAGAGGCAAGACAGTTGTTCTACATTTTGACCTTATGAAAAACGTTATTTGCTGCTCTACAAGAGAACTGAAGACATCACTATCAACCCTTTCAGATGCTTACTTTTAGCTGACTAAAAGCCATGTTAGCATTACATCCAAAGCAACTGATAATTAGCTCAGCTTTTTCTGAATACTGCTTTCTCACATTTTTTTTCTAGTTTTTCTCTCAGTTTTTCTGTTGCTATTTGTAAAGTGAATTAGCAGGTGAATTAATTTATTCCACCAACCTTTTGATCCTGTTAGTCCTTCAGTGAGAATCTATGATAAAGGGTAAGTGCATATAAAGAGGCAGACCCTGGTTGGATAAGAAGGAGGTGGAACCCATCTGGAGTCTGTGAAAGTGGAAATCTGTTTGCCACAAGATAAAATGCAAAATGTATGCTGTGGTTCTTGTGAGGCCTTGAGAGCATGTACCCTTTGAGGGTGATGTTGTGTATATAAGGGTTCTCACTCTCGCATTTGTTGACTGCTGAAAAGAGAGAATTTTGGGGACCTGGTGGACATTTTGGTGGACTGAAGCTGGGAATTGGAAATGACACAAAAGTTGCAGTGCTGTCCAACTGTGTTCAAAATCAGCATTGTGAACAAATGCCAGGATACCCACCTTTATACTTCGTCAGAATGAACGTCAGATATGATGAAAGGCCTGAAATCTCATAAAAGGTTCAGCCATAGATTGATTACTTAACATCAGAAGTTCCACTATTAGGAATGTTCATAATTATATGGATAATGTTCCTGAGGTTGTTTTGTATTAATGGAAAATTCTTCTTGACTCACATTGCTGCATTCTTATATTTTATTTCGACTTCACCTGGCACATTTGCTTTTTGTTCAGTGGAGTTCTGCATCAGTTTTTTAATCCGGGGTATTGCACACTGCTGCAAAAAAGCATCCATCAGGATAAAATGTTTTTGGGAAGTGTCCAGGTTTACACACCATTTTCACTTTTCTTGAAATCTGTTTAGATGCACAGGTGGCGTTGCAAAAACTCTTGGCTTTACTTTTCATTAGCAGACACAGCTTTAGCAGTAGAGGAATAAACCGATCTTTTCCACAATACTGTACATCTTCATTCTCTTAGAAATAAAAGATCTGATTAGCCTGGTGGGTTGCACTGTGACAGGCAGTGACAAAATTCGTCCCGCCGCCACTCTAAATAAGGTTTGCCTCAGTTTCCTCGTTTATTGATTGGTACTTTTATCTGCTTCCATCTTCTGTCTGGAGTTTCTGTCAAATTGTACAGCTGCAATATCGCACTCACTGTGTCACCTCAGTTTTCACAGTTCACAGTCAGACAAGCAAAAACCCATTTCAGTTTCAGTTTCTCTTCAGTTGAACAAAAGAGAGACAATCTAAAACATTTTACTCAAGCCACAGTGTGAATGGGATTTGGTTAAAGCAATGATGGGAAGTGTCTTTATATGTATTGCTTCTACTATTTTCTTCAACTCTTCTCCCTACTGTATGAATCCCATGCAGTGCGTTCTTCTCAGTATGAATACACAAATCCCCTTTTAATGAGTGGGCGGGGCGAGGAGACAGGGACAAATAATTTAAATTCAGCTCTGACTGATATGCACAGCTGGTTATGTTATATTTTCGTGTTTAATTATTTTTTTGAGTGTGCCAGGATGTCCACATCAATATTTCCCTCCCAGTGTTGCTTGTCAGTATTTATCTATTTTCTCCCCTTTCCAAACTAATGGAAACTAATGGAAGTCGGAGCTTGGCCGCTGTCACATAAGCTTTATTTGAATCTTTCCATTATTTTAAAATGAGCTTCCACTGATCCCATCCTCAGGTGTATATAGAGGAGGCATGTCTCTATCATGTTGCTACACAGCAGCCCCCAACAAACTCCAGGGTGTTTTTTGAGGATTAACTACAGATTGAGCCCAGCTCGCTTGAAGCTAACAGAAGTGCGTCTCATTGTGTGACAATGCCACTGAGCTCATCCCCGCCTAGTTCCAGATTCTGCTGCAATGTGTCTGAATGTATGTGCATGTCTGAGTATGAGGTCGAGTGTATATTTGTTGCATTTCAACCCCTGTCACTCATTCTCCTGTGGTTTGTGGGGGGTGGGGGCACAAAAGCCTCTTCTCCAGATAAGTGCTATCATCGTGTCAGATCCCCAGTCTCCATCACTCTGGCGAGGAGCAGGATGAACTCTCACAAGCCTCCACAGCAAACGGAATAATTAATTTTTTATCAAAGGACGTCACACCATCAAGGGTTAAGGGAGGCAACAGCTCTGGAGGGAGCATGTGTTAATGTCGTTTATGACTTTGCAAATTATGCATTATAGGCAAGAGCAGAATGGAGACTCAAAACATAATTGCATTGATTTCTCACTGATGGCTACAAATAATGACATTTCTCTTGATCCAGGGGAAGAACAGGATGGGCTGCGAGGCCCGAGGGCACGCACGCAGGCTCTTACATGCGCTTAGGCTCCAGCTCATGATGCCTTTTAAAAACATTATATCACACTAGCGCGCACACACACACCCCAAAAACATTTACCCACGTACGCATTCAGGTCATCATCTTCTCCCAGCTAGCCCAGATACAGACTAAATACACACTGGCATGCATGCAGAACGCAGACACACAAATCTGCATGGACACACACAGGCCCACACATAGATCTTTATTGCTTCATCTCCTCCCTAGCTCTTAGTTTCCCCTGGAGGGTTCGGTTTGGATGAAATGTCAGTTTTAATGGAAATGGGAATGGAATAACAAAAAGCATGTTTTCTTGTATTGCATTCCAGTGAAGAAGGAGAAGGTGTTTCTGCTAGATGCCACAACTCGGGCATTTACTAGTGGCTCATATGGTAGGTGGCATTAAATTCCGCCCACGGCAAAGGACATTGCTTTTATAGCTGTCATTTCAGAGTGGAGAGCGAAGTTGGACTGTTTTTCTGAGCTGCACTAAATTATGTAGAAATGGGGAGGGAGGTTAAAGTGTCGCAGAAATAGAACACACAAACACACTAAAGAGTTGCCATCGGCAGACCAATCCATTCTTCCACGCCATCCTGTTCACTTCTTAGCATTTTCTCGACACCGCGTAGCACTTGATAGATGACACCATTGGCTGCCTAAGCAGTGATACAAAATATTTTAGCGGGTTTGGATATCTTTTCCTGCATAGACAACGAAGAACACTACAGAAGTGAAAGATCAAGAAGAGAGAGGATGTCAGTGGACAGGTGTGTCAGTCTTCATAGATACCAGTGAGCAGATAGGTCTTGTCACAAAGACGCTGGCTCTCATCTGCCACCCTTATGAAACACGATAAGGTGGGGGCGATCTTCTCTGTGCATCCCTTATCGCCACGCGCAGATCTCCGCTCGCGCTCTCTTTGGAGGACTGCTGTATCTCTGCATCTTCAGAAACGCGCTGCTCTTTGAGAGGGGATATCTCAGAGGGCCGACCTTATCGCTTTATTGTTCATCATCACAGCTTCAAAGACCCAATCACATGCCAGCAACATGAGGGGGGACGTGCTTCATAAAGGAGGCTGTTGTTGTGTGCTTTTGTGTATTTGCACGCGCACGCCAACAGTGGGCTTCAACATGTTCACCCTCATCTGGCCTCTCTCTATGGCGCTGTAGCCTGAAATGTTTTTTTTTTTCTCACGTCCATCTCCGATTCTTCTATTTCCTTCCTTGCTCAACCATTTTCTTTTTTATCCACCCTTTTCCCCTTTCTCCCCTTTGCTTTCCTCATTCTCTTGACCCAAAGCAACTACTGAGTGTCACTCCAAGTGGCAGATGTGTGTGCGTGCGTTGGTGTGTGTATGACTGTGTAACACCAACTCGGCTTTCTGTCTGTGCTCCATTAACTCCCTTTTCTAGTCTTTAGCTTTGTTTGGATTGGCGTCATGGCCCTAATCCCCACACGGAATTAAAATGGACCCCTTGCCCCCCCCGCCAATTCACCTCTGCTCTGCCACACTTTGCCATTTTTCCCACTTGTCCCAATGTGTCACTCTCTTTCATTGTCGGCCACAGTTTTTAATTTCAGAGCCCAATTTGCCCACACTGCTAAAAAGGGTGATGTTTAATACAGAATCTTTTGGAATCAGAATTTTTTCATTTCACTTATTGTCAATACAACTCCTTTTTTTTTCTGTATTCGCCTTGGGGTGTTTACACTTGTTTTGTAAGGGGAAGAAAATCTGAAATCAAGTGAAACTCCACCGAAAACAGGTGCAATTATCACAGCCCATTTGGCAGGAATGTTTTGCTCTTCTTAATTAAAATGGGGTTTACGATGGATTTAAAAATGTATGTGAGACTAAATGAGTCGTTAAGGTGAACTGTTTTTTTTTTTTTTGCGGTGTATTCCCCCTCTCTCGTTTCCGCTGTTCATCTTTCTGCTCCACTAACCACTTTCATTCAGAGCCATGCTCCCTGCTCTCATCTGACAGTAGCTGCTGAGCAGGGTGAAAGTTGGAGACGAGGACAGAGACCCTTCAATCCCTCTGTCGGTCCACTCTACCCTTCTTATTCAAATTCTTTTTTGGTTCTGTTCATTTTGTGACTGCATAGTTTGGTTATGTTTTGCTGCTACCATGCTCTCAAGTAAACACAGGCACAAACATGCCATCTTACATAAAAATATTGACAGGTAGCCGGCATTGTGTAAGACATCTTGTCTGGCAACCTGGAGGTAAAATATTTGGTGTGTTTACCTCCTCTCTGTACTCTCTCTGAAATCCCCTTCTCCATCAGTCTCTCCCTTCATTTCTCCGCCTCTGTGTCTGACTGCATCTATCCCTACGTCTGTCTTTGTCTCTCACTGCTTCCTTCTGTATGCCGGTCACTGAGAATAAGCAGGAATCCCCCAGTTAGCCAGGCAGGTTGTCCCCGTGCTCCGCGTTCAGTACCAGGACAGACACAGCCCAAGGTGACTGTATGTAGAACACTCCTCAGGAGATGGGAAACACCTGCTCGGACACACGCACACACACACACACACACACACATGAACACAATATCTCCCCCATCAAAAGTAGCTAACCTCTCCTTGTCGAAACAGTACATTTTAAATGTGGACAAAGCCGTTTGGTTCCTTCACTTGTTTATTCAGGTGGAGAGACAGGTCAGACATGATTAACCCTGTCCTTTTTTTTTTTTTTTTTTTTGGTTGGCCATATTTTGAGAGCTCTGATCTTTATCTCCATATACCTTGATAAGGTCAGTATGGGCTATGATAACCAGTTTATGCAATATTGATTTGCTATTGAGCCTGATTGTTGCCAGACGGCGCCCAGCAGGTGGCCTTGAGGCATAATCAATTTATCAGCAACTTTAATCGACAAGGACCTTTGCAATAAAGACAGACAGTGTGTCCTCAGGTAATCCAATAGAGCCATCCTCTGGCACACACTGTGTGTCTGTCTATCTGTCTGTCTGTCTGTCTGTCTGTCTGTGTGTGAATTTTAACATTTGTGTGACAATGTGCCTGTCCTACCTGTGCTTGTGTGTCTGTTTTTTTCTTTTTTAACTTTCCCTTTTCATGTGTCCATGAGATGCGGTGAATGAAATATGCACACCTGTTTCATGCAAAAAGCAACACTGATGGTACTCAAGCAACGACACAAACGATCCTCTTTGCCACTATCTCTCCCCTCCTTTCTTTTTTTTTTTCCACTGTCTGTCCTCTCTTTCTCTCCACCTCCACACTCACCCTCCCGTATCTTGTTGTGTAGGTGAAGATGAGTTATAGTGGTCACAGCGATGCCTCTGATAGATGAAGGTGAACTCAGCTCTGGCCTACACCAGGAGACTTTAGAGGACACAGAGGCTGCCATCCATCCTCCTAGCCACCTACATACCCCTAAACTTTCACTGCACACTCTGAAGTGCATATTGGAATTTTTCCTGTGCGTGGTGTAACCGGTACTCCACCAAGAGACTTCCTCATACACCTCAGAATGCACTGAGAAATTTCTGAGTAATCCATAATTTGATGTGTCCAATGGTTGTGGAAATGCATTGCCGTAAATGTGATGCATTTGCAGTGAAGATCAGACTTATAGGTTCACTCTGCAGTTCATCCTATCTAAGGTGTCATTCCCATCCTGTGTGCATTGAAAAATATTCATGAGTTTGCTGTATACAACATGCTTTTAAACCTCGCCCTCTCCAGAATCCTGTGTAGCCACACATAACCTCTTATGAAACCAGTTTATTCCTCCATTCAACTCCAGTCACTGGTTGCTCTAATCAACCCAGCAAGTGTTAACTCTAACATATCCCAGCCTCAGTATTCGGGCAGTTCATCTTGTCATGCTTTGAAGGACACCCCTTCTGCTAGTATTATCAGTATCCTACTTCAGTGCCCCACCTGCTCCTTTATCAGCCGCACGGTAGCAGGGACGGTGAGCAGGGCCCCAGGGAGAGCCCCGAGACCCGCTCCCTTATCCTGCGCGCCCAGGTGTGGCCCTCTCCCACATCCGCTATCGGCGGGAAATTACACGCACCTTAAGCCCATTACCACTTCAAAAGGAACAGGCGCAGGCAAGTGGAGTGGAGTCTTCCCATTAGTGCCCTGCAGCATGCAGTTGTGCTGTACCTGTTCCCACTCTCAAGAAATAATTAATAATGGCAAATTCATTAGGCAGGCAACAAATAGGATATAGGTCATCCAGGGGTCTGTTGGTGTAGGTGAAGAAAGGTGCTGCATGTAAATGTCAATAAGTCTTACGGCATTCCCTGTATTGAGCTGTAAATCTATTCCAACAGAACACGTGAATGAGAAAAATGCTTTTGGGATTTATTGCTTCCCTTGCAAAAGCTGCGGATTAGAATTATTTACCGCTGTGCACGTTGCATTTTTTGACTCATGAGTAGACTCCATTTTCCCGTCACCTGCAGTTCTGATGGCACACCAGAAAGCCTGATGATTATACTCTTGCCTGTAACTAGATATTTTACCGCTGGCTGACATGCACTGCAGTTCAGTATATAAGATGCCTATCCATCAGTGCTAGAAATGTTTACATGTAAATGAATAGACGTGTGGAATGAGAAAATGGCTGTGGGGAGAGGGAGTTTGAGGCTCAGGAGGAGAAAGTTATCACTGCTGTCAGCAGAGTTGATCTGCGTGTCATCATGGCTGCTACGTTAGTTTAGAATCCATCACTGCAGAGGAAATGTTCTGTCGCAGTCACTATGGAAACAGAATCAGGAAGTACAGACAGTGCTGCTCCAAAGTAGACAGAGTGGTGGTGAGGACACACACAAAATTGAAATTTCTTCCAAGTGAAGAAAAGAAATAGAAAAATAGATGGAGAGATATGCTTGGTTGGACAAGCAATGCAATGCTTGACTGAAATGATTAAATTGTAACTGGCGGCTGAGACGTGTGTAGTTGTGTGTGTGTGTATGGGCACATATGCTTCTGTGTTCTATGTGTGAGTGTTTATATTTTGTGTGAGTCAGTGCAGAGGAGATGAAAGCATCCTTGGGTGTCATAAAACATTAAGGTCTTGTACTTATCTGGCTCTCATCTCTCTCTGTGTCCCAGCTAAACTGACTTGCCCCTGGGAGAGCCCTAATGCAACACACACGCTCAACCCGCTAAATATTTTCAGTGGGAAACTTTTGCCCGGTGTTGGCACATAACATCCACTCTCTCAAAGGTGACATACTTGGCTTGTCATCATTAGGCAGTAAAAATTGAATTATGGACCCCTCGCATGAAGGAAGGATATCTGGATCAGATCAAACATATGTTTCTGGTTTCAGTGGTAGCTGTAAAACAAACCCCCTTCCACCTTTTTATCGTCCTAAACTTAACATCAAACACAGAACAAGACATGAGAAATCCAAACTTAGATCAGATAAATTTCCCGTACAGTGTGGAAGGCGGAAAAAAAATCCAATTTCCTGTTGTGGTTATGTTAACAATGAGGTCAATGTTCTCCATCTGGCCCTTCATCTTCCCAGATTATTTAATGTCCACGAAGCCAAGACATGGTAATGGGACTGCAGGTCTTGGCATCTTCTGCCATAAGCTGATGGAGTACGCTGTGCTAAGCTATAATTACAATATATTTAATAAGCAATGACAGTGACTGAAAAAATGCCTCCACTCAAATCTGGCACTTTCACTCTGGATGAGTGATTTAATCTAACTCCACATATGGTTAATTGGTTAAAGAGGTTAATGTTTCTTACCAGTTTTTATGTATTACCAAATATTTAAAATATGTACAGCTGTGTATTGAAATGTGTTTGGGTTTGTGGAAGAAACTGGTGACAATAACGTTTAAAACTGAATCTGTTAACCATCAGGTTGAAAAAAATAAACCCAACTGAAGAATTCTTCCTGAGAAAAATAGCTTGAAGTCAAAATGCGATTAGTTGTCTTAAAACTAATGTTATAATACATTAAAAGTAAGAGCACAATACCAGTTAAGGTCATGTTTAACAATGCTTTGCATTAAAAGGTTGTATTAGATATTATGGACTTTTCATTTCATCGTGCTTTATGTACAGTTACTGTAATGGAAGGGCAGGGCGGTAATGGCTGCCATAATGGCTTTGTGACAGTCTCGTCTTCTTCAAGTGAGTAAGTGAGAGTATTGATGTCTATTGTTCTCTGCGTTAACATGTGGCGGCAGGCGATTATACACGAGCAATGCTGATGGGTTGTTGTCCCCCGTATTCTTTTTTGCGTTGAGCTCTTGTGGATAAGGACTCACAGTTATTGGGCTCAGGATCTCCTCCAATGTATTGTTAGATTTATGAGTTTTCCAAAAATGTGTTTTCTTTAGGTGCATATTTCTCAGTTTAGTAGAGATGCTCTTCAAACAAGGCTGTGGTTTTGTTTTGTGTTGGGGACAGACTGTTCGCTCATATCTGCCACCACAGCTTAAATATCTCACTCCTCAAGGTTTTGAAGGTTGTCTCTTGTGTCAGGTTGAACAAATAATAACAAGTTTTGGTTCAGATATATTTTAAAGGAAAAATGTGAAACTTTTTGTCTGTTTTATTCAAGATACTGCTTCTGTGATGAAAGGGTATCATCACTTTAAACAATTTATTTAGGCACAAAACTAAAGAGGACAATCAACAAATCAGGTAACAGCTGTGTGAGGCAACATAGTTTCAATGTGGATACTGAATCATAACATATGTTAATGTATTTGATTTATAAGGATACACCAACAAGTCAGACTCTGTATTTCAGTGCTTTGGACACAGGCAGAAAGGAAACACAAAAACAAATGCTCCTTTTACAACGTGTGCAACAAAGGCACCGTCTTAAAACATAAATCTAGTTGTACCATCCTCAGTACTCAAAACACACATCTAATAGTACCACAAAATGCATAAAACTTAAACACTGATATTTTAAACCAATCTTGTGGAGGTATCTGTTTTTCTCCATATAGTTCAGCTATCACATGTTGGCCATGTATGTGGAAGGATACCTTGCTGCACTCGACGTAACAAAAGCACATAAAGACATGAGCTGTTGAGCATAAAGAGATTCACGTGTTCATACGTTCTGACTATTTACAACATTCAGAACTGCTAAAGGATTCTCACTCACTGTGCAATATGTACAGGTGCAAATGCGCTCAGCACTCATTCTGTGAATCCACAGGCAGCAGGCATAAAAAAAAGTATCACTCAATACACAAAGAAATTGCACCTCTCGTTAATGCTGTAAGACCATTGATCTGTTGAACCCTGCATCATATATATCCTCTTTCTTTAGGTGTTCTGGCACCTTATGTTCCACTCAGATTGTGCAAACCGGGAGGCTTCATTCTTTTAATGGCGCAGCCTCTTGTTCCCTCAATAAGGAGAGGCATCAGCATCTTTCAGCTGGTCTGCAGGGCTCATTTAAAGGGCCAAGGGCACAAGATGCCTTATTTCTCTACAGGCAGTGTTTCCTGCCGGTAATTACCCTACAGGCTTTGCACAACAATCCAACATGTTCTGCTCAACAGTGGGCCGCCTGTGGCTCCTCCATGATTCTTGTGTCTTCGGGGGATTGTTTTCACTCTCTGACGGCAGGGGCTGATGTTGTAGAGGATGCATTAAGAGCAAGTATGGACAAGAGGAGATGAGATTTCAGTCACATCAGCGTTATCCTCAATACCCAAAATTGTACATTTCCTAGAGAAAAACAGATTAGACATAAGCGTGGTACGGTACACGCCTCTTTCGCCAGATCGGCTTTGTTTAAATGTTTATAGCTGAGAGACAGGTAAATCGATTAAAGCAATACAGTGTGCTGATGTCTCTGTGTTTTTATCTGGCAGTAGATGCAGTTTACAGGGGAGCTGATGAGATGATCTCGCTTTGTTATCTCATGCTAATTTTCTGTGTAATTTAT
>JAVQJZ010051012.1:0-10856 GCA_036025355.1 Leiopotherapon unicolor | reverse complement strand
AGAAACGATCATTTTGCTCACTTAGTTTCTTTTATAGTTCATTAATTAACTCACACAGAACAAAAGTACCAAGTTAGAATTATTTAAAAGGATAATTATAGGAAATTATTGATTACAAGAGGTGAATGGAGTAATAAGTCATATCCTATAAGTAATAACAATGTAAACATAAGTATTCGGGAATGTAATAAAAGTGTAATTAAAATCAAATGTAGTTGGTATCAACAATAAAATATTGTATTTTGTATTCAGAGGCCTTTGTACTGCAGTGATGCTGTGTTGAACTGTATGAGGACAGATTAAAGCTGCACAAATCAATGTTTTTTCTTCTTTAACAAAGGGTCAAATGCCAGTGTGCAAAAGTGCTTACTTGTTGTGACAAACCCACAGAAAATTATCACCCAAGTCTGCCCTCGTCCCTGCAGAGCATTTCAGAGCAGCGTCTTTGTTAATTCATTGTTTTGGTCTGACAGCCAACAAAGAGGTGCAAGTCTCGCTCTGCTCAGGCCAAACGGAGCTGACGCAGAGGGAATATTGGATTTGGAGTCATTCATTTTGCAGCGTGTCTGATGGATGTGTGCATAAACGACTTACGCTTGCTAACACTGTCATTACAAAAAACTCAAGAAGAAAGAAGTGGCGAGAAGAAAAAAATAATCTTGGTAATTAGTGAGTTTTAGGTGTGCTGGTAGGCAGATTTTTCTTCTGTTTTTTTTAGATCTTTGGACAGAGCCAGTCAAGCTGTTTCCCCATTTCCAGCCTTTGTGCCAAGTCAAGCTTACTGCCTGCTGGCTCGGGCTTCATATTTAACAGACGGATGTGAGAGTGGTATCAATCTTCTCAACTTACTCAAATAAGCTTATTTCACAAAGTGCCGAACTATTCCTTTAACGCTACTTTAAACTCTATGTACCCATGAAGTATTAAAAAATAAACCACCAAGAAATGAAACGAGCCCTCAAAGTACTTGAGTAAATATACTTAGTTACTTTCTACATCTGGATAAGAGGTGTGTGACCAGGTGGAATTGCCTCTGGTTATCGCCTCTGGTAAAATATGTTTTTCATGGTATTTTATCACAGAGATGTGGCAGCAGTACCGGTTTCTACTAGCGGAGAGCGATGGGTTTCATTCCAGCACTATCTGGGCACCTCAGATTACGGGGTCCCTGCTCTGCTACACAAACGGGCCAGACTCTTTGAAATCTGACCAAATGAGATCAGCAGCACCTGCCCATCTGCGAGCACAAGTTTCTCACCTCCGCATGCACCAGCTCGCCGCCACTTGTAAATATAGGAGCATCTGTGGCTCGGGTCGAAGACCAATTACCCTCTGCACAGCTGGAGCCCGATTCTATCACACCTGCATAATATTTGAGCAGTAATGTATCTGCGTTTGCTCAACCCCTTGCCCACCCACATGCATGCCACTTTGGATAGCGCGGTGCCAAATTTCTTGAGCACGAGGGAGATCCTCTAATCCAATTTCCTGTTCCTGTATGTTCCAGCTCTGTATCCATCTGCGTATAGGATAAAGCGTGGGGCATACTCGCTGATCAACCCCACTTTCCAGCGCTCGGTGGAGGACGTCAACCTGCTTTTCGAGGTCAGTTTTTCGAATCCTGTGGGTTCAGAGGTGGCTCGTTACCGGGAGCCAAACGAAAGATACGTGGAGAATGTGAGAAAGATCTGTCCAAGTCACATATTTGTGGTCCACAGCAGATTTTTTTTCAAATGAAAACACTGTGTACTGCTGCTGTCCCGCTAATCATAAGCAGAAATGTGAAGTATGTGTTTATCCAAAGTTTTCCTGATGCCAATGAAAGTAACATAAATTGATATCTCATTCTGTTCACTTAAAAGAGGTGATTAGGTCAATTTGATAGACTGGTGTAAAAGGTGTTTCTTTCTAAGTGTTTAGTTTTTTAGCAGCGTATGTAAATAGTTTTTGAGTATTTTGTTGCCTCAGATCCTGCTGGCTGGAATGCAGATCCAGGATGAGGAGCACACCATGCTGATCCCAGATGAGGAGTTGGCCTCCCTGCTGAGCGTGGAGAAGCTCGAGGTCATATGCGACGACGTCCTGCCCAAGAAGCTCAGCGACATTCGCCGCCTGACGGCAGAGCTCGGCCGGCGTCAGCAGCCCCTGAGCGGGCAGGACTTTGAGAGGACGGTGCTGACCCTGGTGTACGCCACTCAGACGCTGGCTCGGGTTAGCAGCAAGCAGCAGAGAGAGGCGTGGACGGACGCTGTGATCCAGCTGTTCAGAGCCGTTCAGAAGGACCTCAGACCCTCTTGAGGTGTGTGGCCCGGTTATACTGATGTTTAGCTTTCAAATGCATCTGCTGTGATAAAAAACGGTTAGTGGAACTTATGTTGCTCTTTCTGAGGTCAAAAATGAACTATGAAACTGAAAAAAAGAATGTACTTTACTGTTTTCTACTGACTGGAAGTGACTCAATCGGTGAGCTGTCAATCAAATGTGAAATCTAGAATTTGATTGCTGATTACAACTCAAAGACAAAGCAAAAGACGTGTATTTTTGACAATAATTAACAACTTGCTGCAAATCAGACATTGTAAAAATAAATAGAAAACATCATTCCCTTTTGTCCATGATTGGTAAAAATACATTCCCTCTCTAACTTAATCAGAGAAACCATTCAAGATCACATCACAGTATGCCTCTTTCGTGTGAAGTGCATTTATGTGCTGCTTTCCCTTGTGGCATTTTGCCTTTATTAGACAGTTTTACATCAGACATGTACACAGAAAGGTCAGAGAAGGTTGTAACCTGCAGTGAAAGTCCCCGCTCAGGATCTAATTGAGGACGCTGAAGACGAACCTGCACGTGACCGTGATGCCCCGATTTATCAATTTTATTTCTCCTCCCAGCTCAGGAAGGCCGTACCTGTTTTCCACTCTCATCTGATTGTGACTGTAATGCATTGCGTTCAAACCTCCTTATCTGTTCGTTAAACGAAAGTGGCGAAGCATCCGTGCTCTCTGTGTGCGTGCGAGCCGCAAGATGGCCTCATTAATCAAGCGTGTCCCGGCGAGCTCTGCTAAACTTGCTTGAGGTCTTAACTCGGCCACTCGGGCCCTGTGGCAGTCACTGGAAATGGGTCGTGACAGTAATCATTCGGCTGCTTGCAAACAGTGACTGTATTATGATGGACCCACAGTTTTCATTCCAACTTTCCTGATCATCATCATTTCAACTACTTTTAAAAAAGAAAATAAGCAACATCAGGCTATGAGCAGTACATTAAACTCCAGCCAGACTCATCTCCATCCCCCTGTGCTGCCTGCGTATACGTTTGATGTCATCAAATTACTTCAGTCGGCGTTCGATGCTTTGCTCTGTCTAGAAAAGGCCACGTTGCTCATTTGATTTGTCAGTGAAAAAAAAAGAGCCCTTTGAACGAAACCCACAGATTTGTCCTTAAGAGCCTGTGTACATCAATACCCCTGATTGCTCATTTGAGCAAACTGTAAAATGCTTGATAGATGTTTGCTTCAAAGCTAACCATTTCCCCACTCATTTTGGGAAATAGATACTTGCCGTAATAGGCTTTTATGCATTTTGCTCATCTTGGAGTGGATAGAAAGTATATATCTGGTTTGTGCTGTTTTCCCTCCTTGAGTCAATTGGTTTTACATTTGCTTACATTTTAGTGTTTTGGTTCAGTTGAAGCTTTTATCCAGCCTTGGGAAATGTTGGCCTCCCAGTGTTTGTCATTTCCTGCCACCAGAGCTGCATGTTCTCCACGGGCATTTAATTTCTGGAAATGTATATGACGATGAGAGGGATTTTTTTTTTCTTTGCAGAATTTTCAGTCTTTTCCTCGGCGCGCTGGCATTCATCCGATGCCCGAGCGAGTGACTCGGGGAGGACTGATTGATGAGGAGGTGAGGACTGCAGTGATGGAATTTCCTTCCAAGACAGAGGCTCAGCCTTCGCTCCTTGCACCGCTCTAACGATGATGATGATGAGTTTTGGGATGTTTCTAGCCACTACTTGACAGAGCGTAAAGAAGCTGGGATATTGAAGAAAACAGCAAAGCTCAGGATTTTGTTCCCCGTATTGAGTCCGGCAGCACTGAGTTTCATTAAAACCTCTGCGTATTATATGACAATTCCCAGATTATAATGCCTCGTAGTTTTGGGTGGTATTGCTCTTCACTTCTGATATAAAGTCCAAGAAATGTCTTGTCTTTGTATAAAATTATATTTCTACATAATTAACTTGATTCATTTAAGTTGCTTGCTGCAGATGTTTATATAGGCTTAAAACAGATGTTGCTTTCTGAGTCTCTGCAGGCTGAGTTGTACTATGGTTGTTAAATGTTTAAAAAGTCAATATCAAAGTCAAAATTAGGGAGGACTTGTGATATTATATCATTAAATTCCACCCTTTAACTTCACTGACTATACAAAGTATTGGAGACACTTTTCTAATATTGAGTTTGCACAGTCCACATCTTAATTGTCTCAAAGTTTTTAAAATTACCAGCTGCCTTGCTTCTCTTTATCTCCGCCTCCTGCCCCGTGATTGTGGTATGGATTTAATAAGAAAAACGAGGCTCTTACCTGCGTTATTGACTTATCAGTACACTTTGCAAAAAAACGAGCCTGTAATATTTCATCCATTTAGTGTGTAATCCCTAAATGTCATGCAGAAAACCTCGGCAGGCATAATGCATGTCGAGAGAGCAGCACCAAGTGGCTGCAGACAGAACTGCTGTCTCCATTTCAAACTTCATGTTCCTGAAGCTTTTAGTCAGCTGTAGGGTTAGGGTTAGTTATAGTCATTACTATATTTTCTCTGTATTAGCACTTACAATATTAGCAGAACGTGGTGCAAAACGACCTCTCGTGATCCAAAAGGTGAACAAAATGGACTAAATTCACTTAAAATCTGCTACTTAAGATAATCAAGAGGTGAGCTGCAGCCTGTGATACAAGCTGATGGATTATGTGCATTCAGTGTGTTCAATTTAAGTGATGGCCATTTTCCAGCGTAAAGTGGCAGTGTTACAAAAAAAATGGTAAAAAAAAAAGTATAAGCTCTTCTATATAACATTACATTTCAAGTAAAGGATTTAATCTACTCTCCTAAATTCTTCAAATAAGATCTGACATAAAAATGACTCCTTTCCTTACACAGAACTTCATCCAGTCGACAGAAATGGACAAAGCCACAGCCCATAAATCATTATGCAGGCAAGGCAGCTTTGTTTCGGCAGCACATTTCAAAACAAGTGAAGTGCTTTATATAAGCCAATAGAAGCACTGGAATGAATGATAAGCAATATACCGAGCCGTAAAACAAAACATGAGTGTTAATCTTACCTTAATTACATAACAAACAAAGCCTTTCCTCTTTAAAGAGAGACTTAAATCTGCCTGTTTCTAATGATAATGGGTCTGAACATAACTACGCAAACATTTGGTTTGTGCTTTGTTTTTTTTTAACGCTGTATTGATCTTTGAAGCTTGAAACATCTTGTTGAGTTTTTTCTTACATGCTCACTAGGTGGCAGCATTTCCAAGTTTGATTTCCTGCACACTCCTCCGTGACAACAACCGCGTTATCAGTTGCAAGTTCGTCATTTGTTATTAATCAGTGCTGATGTTGTAATACTGGGTCCAAAGGAAAATGACAGCACCTAATAGCACATGTAATAGCAGCAATACTCCTCTCTCGCTCTCTGCCTTTGAGTCCATGTTGTGCATATATGCACGCTGGAAGACATTATGAGCTCTTGAACTCATTAGAATAAAGTTTATTATGCTGACACAAGATGTGTGCTGCAGCAAGAGACAAAAATAAAAATATGCAACGTGGCATTTCCAATTTTCTCTTTTTCTTCTTTTGGAGTGTGTTTGCTTTTCAGGCGGCGGTTAATTAGAACTGAATCTTGTCAAAACTGGAATGTGTCTTTCCGTGGTAGAAATGCTTTGCGATCACCTCCAGCTGAACACCCAGTTGTTTTAACTCAAGCTTATCAGCTGCATATGTTTTCCCCACAGCTGTCAGGCGTGTTTTCATGCCTCAAATCTCACTCTGCTTGCGGACAGGGACCGATGAGACATCACAGTGTGTCACATTTATACACACTGTGCTTTTCTGCACCAAATTAAACAACTCAATACCTTTTCCATGTGGTTTTATAAAACGAGCGCGAGGCAGCCTGCCATAATAAAACCTCTAAAGAGCCGATGGATTTTCCCCCTGTCTGCCAGTCAGATGACCTGCGGTATAACTTGGCATCATCTCCCCGGATATTATGAGAAAGTGATTCAGGACCTCAGGCATCAAACACTCCGGCCACACCATTGAAAACATTCCTCTGGCAGGAATCAGCAACAAGCCATGCAGGGAGGACTCTTTTTTTGTCTGAAAAATCATTTGACACAATATGTTCCTGTGGAAAATTTGGTTTTCATAAGAAAACAGATGTTTTTTTTTAATTAGTCAAATCACTGCCACTCCATGTAGGAATAAAACACAGAATGAAGGCTCTGACTCAAAAATCCCACATGTAAGACTGCATGTTAGGAGGTGATTTATGAGCTCCGGCCGCAAACAGGGTGAAGTCACCAACATGTGCCTGTCAGTCAGTGTCGCTGCATCACTCTGAGTGGGTGTGTTTTTTTTGCATTGCTAATCTGGGCTTAAGTGACACCACCCTGCATGGTCTTAAATCTAGAGTCTTAAAAATGACAGACCTTAAGGGTATTCAGATTCTCAGGATTCAGCATTACAGTGCACTATTAGTTGAAACCACAATTCCAGGAACGGGTCAGGGTCATTTTCGTGGCCCTGTTATTCTAATGTGGCTAATGTGGTGTGTATAATAGCAGCTGAGCCGAGGAGAGAGACGGTGCCAGTGGTGAAACTGTGGAGGGGTTGGATGGATGGACGGATCGATGGGTGGATGGATGGACGGAGGTGGGATGCGTCAGTCAGGGAGTGGGATACCTCGCCATGTCTGAGAGCCAATTACACGGCGTGAGCGAGAGCAGGCAGCCTGCTCGAAAAAAACAGCCTCCTGCTTTTCTCCCCGGCTTCCAGGAATCAACCCAGTATTTCACAAAAAAAACATCACAACAGCTGGGTGACAGGCGGAGAACAGCAACAAAAACAGAAAACGCGGTGTTCTGTTATAATTGTCCTGCTACAGTTGGAATCAGGTTTCGTATCATCAAAGCACGTACCTTGATACCTTGTTTTTATCGTTCAGTTAAACACCGATTTCACAAGCGTCCCAGCTGTGGCACACTTTTTCAGCTTTCCCACCGATTTGATGGGCACGGCTGAGTTTTTGATAAGGCGGTGGGAGAAAGAAAGCTGGCAGGCCGTGGATGGAGGGAAATGCTCTCTAACCCTCCCAAGCCCTTATCGCACATTGTTATGAAGAGGTGCAGGCTTCCCATGAGAGTCGTGGTATGCTGAGTTTCATCCCTAATTTGATTTGGCGTGGTGCAGTCCGGCCACAGGTGGAGCG
Source organism: Leiopotherapon unicolor (assembly GCA_036025355.1). Taxonomy (NCBI): domain Eukaryota; kingdom Metazoa; phylum Chordata; class Actinopteri; order Centrarchiformes; family Terapontidae; genus Leiopotherapon; species Leiopotherapon unicolor. Next base: position 3,343 of record JAVQJZ010051012.1, on the reverse strand, counting down.
GCGTCAGAGGGAAGCCCGTGAGAGCGCGAGTGATTGATAATGCTGCTGCGTGCAGATGATGTGTGTCTTATCTCAGACGGTCTTTTTCATTTGGGGGATGGTACTTCATCATCCAGTCAGCCTAAAAGGAGCCAATATAGACTGTTTTAAAGCTGCACCAGTCAATGCTTTTTTTTAATTAAAGAAGTTCAGCTACAATAACCAAAACAAATTAAAACAACAACAAATGCTCCTCTGGACTTTTTTGCATTTTTAGCTAATTTTTGGTTTAACAGACAGCAAGAAAATCTATTGATGTCGTTTGCTATAGTAGTATTTAACTAAATGGTGGCACAAGTCCTCCCTTTCCTTCTTGTAGTCAACAGCATTGTACCCACTTGGCTGAGGGCCACGACGGCCGTAAATTCACATTTTAACTCGTCACCGTAGCTGAAGATGGTAGCCGTGACAAATGGCATATTCCATCTCAAGTTCTCCACACAGATTTTTGCCTTGCCAGCCACTGAAGACATACAGGATCAACAGAGGCATGTTCAACATCAAAATCAACTTCTGATGTTTTACAAGTGCCTGTTGTCTTGAGCCGCACTGAGAACGAGGGTTTGCTGATTCAGTCAAACGTCCCGTCGTGCTCAGATCTGTGGCTTGCTGATGAAATGTTACTGGAGAGGGGACAGACAGCGAGACCCCAAATAACTGTGGATCAAAGCTTTTTGTGACCCCAACCACCCTGTAATTGAAAACCCGAAGATCCTCAACACTGCTTCACATAACCACCACTTTTTTCCCTCCCCTTTTCCCTGAAATGAATCTATGCATGTTAACTACCCACAGCAGCATTACCAGGGCGTGCTTTTGATATGAACTCTCATATAAAGTTTCATAGCACTCGGATATGCCTGGGGAAAGCCGCGGCCAGAATTCCTCCTAATATGGCTCCGCAAATTTGCAAACTTATCCTCGTACAGATTTCTGAACTAACTGTGGACCAAAGATAGACCCTGGCGGGACTCCGTGGAATCAGATTGTGCCTTTATGAGCGACGAGTAAACAGCCAAGGCGGGAGAGGGTAATTCATGGGTAGCTCCATCTAGTAAACCCGATGAAATATTCTATTTCCTCTTAAGAAAATGAATGTTTGTTGATACTATGCCTCGCTTCCGTTGAACTCTGTGATCAGCGGTAAGTGATATAGCAACAACAGGTGGCCGAGACTCAAACACTTGACGCTTAAATGAATTCAGCTGAACGCGTCTTGGCTCTCCGGCACTTTTTCCTGTTTAGAGAAGAATTAATCATTAAGTGATGCCGAGGCTCAGCAGCTTTTGTTTTAGCTGCAGCACATCTTAGTTTGGATTTAACGTGGTGCTCTGGAATAAACACACTCAGGAAACGAAGCGTCAGAAGAGGGGAATAGCAGTTTGTTTCTCAAAGATCTAACCGTGAAATGCAGTCTGTTTGTCTGTGTGTGTGTGTGTGTGTGTGTGTGAGAGGACTCCTGCACTAGCCAAATCACCAGAGGCCGCCTGCCTGCCCCATTATGTGTTTGGTGTCAAACTGACTGTGAAGAAGTGTACGGGGCCCCTGGGAGCCGTACACCAACTGCTCACTCACACTTTGCTTACACTCCCATTTCTCCAACTGATTTGTATATCACCCGTACACACTGTCGAGGTGCAATAAACTGTGCTGGCAGACGTCCTTGTCCTCACCCTGACCTTACGCCGCGTTAAGATAGCTCGCTGCCGCCACTCCCTGCGCCGTCGCAACTCTTATGAAAGGCTTTGTTTTCCTTTGCGGAAAGGAAACATGTTTATGGGGAACAAATGATAGAAAACAAAGACAACAGAGATTCATTGGCCTCCAGTTGCACTTTACAGCAGTCCGATTCGAGGAAACAGATGTGGAAGTAGTCACGGAGCGGCTCTGCAGATGCTTTCAGTTTGCAAGTTGGACAGCAAAGCTCCAGTCACCGCGCAGCAGACAGACACTCGCTCTGACATGTGGAACTGGATGTTCATTGCCTTTATTTTTTATCTCTCCATCTCATTAACCCTTTTTCCACATTCAGATCTACAAAACTTTTAACTCGGTGGAAGAACAGGTGGGACCTTTTCTTCCAGAAGACTCTATAATTGTCCTATAATGAGCTGAGGTATGCGTAGCTTGTGGGCCTTTCTGTTAAAACACCACAATATATTCGCATTCCTCCGGTGCTGTTGCCTGCCTTACCCCGACCATTCGCAGGAAATCCTCGTCTGGATGCGGTGCCAGGGTTGCCCAAAGTCACATAGCAGGTCTTAAAGATCCTGCTGAGTCCAGAGGATGTAAAATACAGAGCAAGCGTCTCCTCTGTGTTTCACTGGCCACTCATACTTTGCATACAATCAAATAAAAACAACAAAACCAGAACTGCTTACGTTAGCCCTCTGAATAATCAGCATAAATCAGATTGTTTGTTTTCAGCATTGACCTCATGGAGCGCGAGCCCAATTTACATTCTTTTTCAATACCGAGCGCGGCTGGATTAGTACGCCGATGTCGTGTGTTTGCACAATATGCACTCAATACTGATCCATCAATAAAGTTACCACTGTGCAGGATGTGGTAACTTTACAGGATGAATGCGGGTCTTGGCCTAAAAATCTCCATAAATAATACAACAAATCATTTAGTCAGTCAATATTATGAATTTTACAGTCCAACTTCATAAATACCCAGATTGGATATGAACTGATTCAACATTGTTGTATTGTAACAGTGGTTACTGTAAGTCTAAACTTCATAGTCACTGAATTACTGCTTCTTTCATGATGCGGGTGAAACAAAAACCTGCCTCTTCAGAACAGTTTCTTTTCTGTAACTTGTCCACTTTAATGACATTATGACCACAAATAAATAATTGAAATCATCCCACATGATATGACTAAAATGAATGAATACCTTCTTTTGTTACGTTTGTAAAGGCATTTGTTGGTCATGTGCCATTTTATTAGCAAGCTCACCTGAGATTTGTTCAGAAATGTTGCTTCAAGTCATCTTTGCCCTGCACACCCTACTGCTACTGCAATTTCTTCAAAAGCAGACTTTCTTGCAAGAGGTTTTCATCCTGCTGTCGCAGCTTTGGACTGCTACATACACATATCCATATCATGAGTCAACATCTTGACTTTATTCTCTTGGTATTTGTGTGTTTGGCAAATGTCAGTAAGCTGTTAGGCTGCTAGGTTTTATAGCCCTCCCACAGATATGCTTGTGGGCAATTATATAAGACTAGCTGTGAGTGTAATTATGGCTAAGACCATTCTGACTAAAATGACTGCTTTTCTTATGCAAAATGGAT
>JAVQJZ010051010.1:0-11802 GCA_036025355.1 Leiopotherapon unicolor | reverse complement strand
ATGCTGTCTGGAGTTATTTTCAATGTCAGTGATGGGAGACAAAATCCACAGTTTATTTTCGAAGCTAATGTGACGTATCGCTGACATGAGTTATTCACATATTATATGGATAAGTTTGTGTTTTAAGTTCAAAATTCTGTCTTTGGGCCAGAGATGTCAAACCTGTTTCAGCAAAGAGAGGACGAGTATTACTGCTTGATATTTGGGGGTCAAATGATTCAATAAAACACCTTATATTTCTTATATGAGAAGTAAATTTTTATTGATGGCTCGTTTAATTTGCAGCTGCTCGTGCGTCGCTTTCTCTCTGCTCAGCCGATCCTACGAGCGTTAAAGGGAAGCAGCTCCAGTTGGCACAGCCGAACATCTTCTTTGTTAAAAAATAAAAACATGAAGTTGAGAACTATCATTGCACCTATCAGAATAATTGTGTAACTGTGAGAGGGCATGCAGTTTAGATTAAAGGTCACAGCACCATCACGAACAAACGTGTACTGCTAATCTCAAACTGTCCGTGTGCTCGGTGTGTGTGGGAAGATCGCTGATTTACTCGCATTGTTTAACTTCTCTAAATTATGTAACATTGAGTCTGCAAACTTACAAAGGAAGCATTTATTTAGGAGAGAAACTGGTCAGATCAAATGAGGGGCTTGAGGAAGGAGAGTTTTCTTTTTTTTTTCTTCCTGCGTACATTGAACAAAGGAATGTGAAGCACTTGGAGGATTTCGCAGCAGAGGTCAAGAGCTGAGAGTGTCAGTTGGAGCACAGGAGGCCAAATATCCCGGGAGGGACGAATGCCTGTGGGTATTATGACCAGAAAAAGCAGAGAAAAGTGACCAGGCTCCACCAATAGGTGTCAGCCTTCTATCCTTCCTGCATTAGTCCTCAGAAGTGAAGAATGTAGTGCGGGTCCTTGAGTTAGGTCGGCTGGCTGCAGGCGGCATCTGGAGCCGGACGTCTCTGCAGTTGGCTGCGACTCAAATGGACGGACAGTTTTGCTGGACTTGGTGCGTGAACTCAGTGCAGAGCTCGGGGGTGTCTCCGCTTTCTGCACTGACTCTTCGAGAGTTACTGACAGGCAGGATAATTTAATATAGCACATCACTTTCTCTCACCTGATAATCGTACGAGTTCAACGGCGGAGGAGAAGGGAAGGAACCAGGGGACGCTGGGAAACCGGTTGACTCTTCGACAGGTGGTGGAGGGGGAGGGTAGTCTGCAGGGATGGACGCACACACACACACACACACACACACACACACACAAACACACACACGCAGAGAAACAAAAAAAAAAACGGCTTATCAAATACTTCCTCTTTTTTCCTGCATTTAAACTGTCACAAGTAAAGACAACACACCACTAACATGCACAACTTATTTTATTTACATTTCCAATAAACTGCTGTGACAGGTGTAGAAAATAACAAGAAATTAGATATTAAAAAAGTTTTTAAAAGTACACACTTAGAAAGGAGAATAACATAAACTCTCCTCATCAAACATATCCTGATAGTTCATGTGAAGTTCTGCATGTTTAATGTTAAAAGTGGATTACACGGTACGGTTAAAAGGTCGCTGCGTATAAATATATGAATGGACCTGACTGAGCTCCTGCATGCCGATTTGCGCACACACATTCCTGCGCCACCACGGCCATCCATTCAACAACATGCTCTGTGTCTGCTGAATCTTTAAATACACAACTGTTTCCCAACATTTCAACCTAAACGGTGTTAATGCATCTATTTCGTGTTAATAGCTTGTTTCTGCCGCCTCGAGCGGTCCTGCAAACCCCCGTCAGGGCTTGACTGGGTGTTACGACACCGGGCAGCATTTAAGTAACTCTCAAATTAAAGAGTTAAATATTTAAACACGGCACATTGAGATATCCATATTTCTCATTAGGCCGTTTGAGAGACATAATGGAACAAAGGAGGAGCGATTTATTGAATGTACACTTTGAGCGCAGCAGTTATTAAAGCCAGTGTCAGTACGAAACGCTGCAAAGTTAAGATTATTCATCTTAATTCTTCTGTAAAATCAAAATCATTTGAAAGAGGTTGTTACAAGAGAGAGAAGAGACAAAGAAATGGAGCCTCATCATCCTACATTCAATGGATTGACACATATAATTACAGCAATTTGGTTAACTAAGAAGTACTAATCTGAAATAAGCATGTGTTTTTTTTTCCATCCCCCCTCGAGATTGAAAATGTAAAAGTTGTATTACAAACGGGTTAGACTAGGTGTTTGCCAGAGGAGGAGAAACAAGCCAAATTTGTAGTTCTAAAGTACACGCTAATCCAGGGATTGCATCCAACCACATGTTTCAGACAGGATAAGGAGTTACGTGCCAAATTAAATTCTGATTTGGCTTCTCTTGGCACAGGACTTAAGACTGAATCATTTGACCATGTACTTCTAAGTACCAAACCAGACATGAGCTTTGCAAATTAAAGGCTTTTATGAGACGTAATGGGAATTTGTTCCAATGCTAAGACTTTGATGAGTCCTGTTCAGAAATTCCATTTGCTTTCCATGGCTTTTATCTGTTTTCATTAGAATCTAATTGATGTCATCAATGTAGTTTATCCAAGGCAGCTGACCAAATTAATTAAGCGCAGTTTTTCGGTTGCCTCGACAAAACAGCCGAAAGAGTGAGAAAAAAAAAAAGAAAGACAGAGAGATAATGCAGCATGGTTAAAATTGGACACATGTCTGCGTCTTGAGCATTACAACATCTCAGAAAATTGTGAGCATTGCATTATACATTCCCTCCGGGTGCTCGAGGGCCTCCATGTGAATTGTTTATATAATAACCTTGTGACCTCCACTAAAACTCCAGAGTGTAGCAGCTCCTCTAAACCTCTGGGAGAGAAAATAAAATATGCTGTTCGACAACAAGGCTCTGCCCCGGTCCTCCCTCCCATCTCGCTCCAGCACAGATCCCTTTTTGCCAGAATATAAGTCACTTGTAACTTGTGGCTTACGGAGAATTAAAACATTAAGTTTCATGTACATTTCTCTCAAACATCAAAGATGCTTTGGATTTATCATTTCAGGAAACACAAGGGTTGTAAACGTTTCAGCGAGGCATGTTTTATTGAAAAGGTCTTGGAGTATCTGGAACAGTGGAAAGAAAGAGTTGGAGCTGGAAGAGAGGTCATTAAGCATCTTTGCTGAAAGGATCTTTCTGGTTGTTTTCCCCTCTCGACCTTATTTTTTCTAGTATCTGTCATCGTGCCAGTCATTTAGGATTGCAGCGTGTTAATGTGGCGGTGTGGAGCACAATCACCAGTCATGTTTGTATTCCCTGCAAACCGTCCAATAAAAAACATTTTCTCGGAAAAATGCCTCCACTCAGCCTTGAAGTTGTTTGTTGCCGACTCAGGGACGGCAAAAGAAACACAGCTTTCGTTTAATAGAAGCCTTTTCAATTAAGTGGCATGCCATGTTAAGGGTTATTTCCCTAATTTAACTTATAATGCATCAGTAGTGACCAGAGGAGCTTAAACCGCGGCATTTAAACACAGTTTGCATTCAAATAATCATGATTTTATTGGCTTCATCTTGGAAAAAGAGCTAAAAAGTGGACCCCGTCTCTACAGCGCTGTGGGAAATCAAATTGCCAGAGTCAAAGAGCAGAGAAAACATGCTCACCACAAGTAACTAAGTAAGGAGATATGCACACATTTAAATAGCTGCGGCTGCACAATTATTAAACAGCAAAAAACAAATTAAAGCTGCAACTCTGGAGTTTTGTTAGACAAACAAAACATAAGATTTCACTCGATGTGTATCCTTAACATCAGAAACTCATAAATGTACTGTAATCCTTCATTATAAACTGATTTTATATAAATATATTATAAATCCAACATTGTTTACATCCATGTTTGCTAGCATGCACTACTGTTCACGTAGCTGCATCGCTACACTTCTTTGCATTTTAATACCGTCAACTGTTGACTAACCACAACTGGTGAAACTGGTGGCAAGAACTTGCATCATTCTCATTAAAACAAACATGATTGCATTAAAAAAATATATTTTTCTGCATGTGAATATCAACAAAATATATAATATGGTGCTACCTCATTGCATTACAGTAAAACTGACCTAGCTAAATAATAGCACTCTGCAGGTTTGGGGTCAGGTTTTTATTCAAGGAACCTTTTTAGGAACTTCGTATCTTCACCTGCATTTCCATGACCACAACAACCTAGTTCCACTTTTGATATCTGTGATCAGTTTCTGCTCCCACAGCAGAATTTTTTTGACACCATGTTGTCGCAGTTTGTGGTGCTAAACATGACTAACTGCTCAAACACAGGCCTCCACAACATTTGCACAACATTAATTTAGACTGCGAGCGATTACTGTCTGCAGTTCTTATCGATTGCAGCATGAATTATGCAAATTTATCTGAACATTGGTCTAAAAACAAGAGTGAGATAAAGATAATGTGAGAGTGTGAGAGCAGGAAGGCGAGAGAAAAGAATTTCCTAATTGTTTGAATATGGTTCCATGTTAAAGCAAAAAATAACCTCAACTTTCCAAAATGTGGTGGCTGTTCAGACAAAAAAATGATCCATACTGCAAAAAGTTAATAAAAATACCACTTGTGGTGCAAACACATGTACTTAAAGATAAGAAGGAATATGAGTTTTGTCCCTATTTTTGCACTTCTCTTTATTTTACCAGAAAAAAATCTAAAATGTTCTCTTGAAAAGAGGATCTCCGTTCTTCTCAACCACAGCGACAGTGATGTTTAATTTAAAAACCCTGAACATCTGCAGAAACTGAAAGTGAAGAATCTCATTCATAGGTTGGTTATTTTTTTCTGTTTCTGTTTCAAATGAAACAGTGCACATTTCTGCAAGAACCCTCACCGACTTCCCACCATTAAAAACAGCCCAAAGTGTTTATTAAGCCACCGGGGATCAAACCCTGGAGCGGTTTCTGCTGCAGTCCTCTGAAACTTTACCCCGTCTGCGTCACCCGGAATATTTCTGCTACTTCCAATAAATCTAAAATCAACAAGAGTTTGAGCTGTTGAGCGTTTCTGCGCGGCGGCTTTGTGCGGTGCTTATGCTGTCAGGCTTTAAAGCAGTGTGAACGAGGCAGAGCGAGAGCGGCCTCTGTGCCGTGAATGAAGCTGGCTCCATTTGTGACAATGGGGAGTTGAAAGCTCCAAGTGAGCACTAATGAGAGAAGCAGCAGGAAGACCTACTTAATACGACAACTTCCCCTCTCTTTATTGAGCAATTACTTTTAAGTAGCTTCTTTGTGAACAAGGAATCCTAATCAGTGATTAAAGTTATTTGAGGGGCCATAAGAGGTATAATTGGTTATCGGGAACCGGAGTATTGTTAAGGGGAAGATAAAAGGGTGGAGATGGATCCAGCTGTGACACTGAGACTAATATTAAACTTTGTTTTTCAAGTAAGTGATAAATCCATAAACACTTCAAGTATATGTATAATAAAAATGATTGGCAGCTTTGATAGTTTTATACTTGAACGTCTGTTTTAACTGTGTATTATGTTGAAATATGCTTCAGAAAAGAGGAGCAGCCAGCAGCAGAGAATAGTTTCTTTGTAGGACTTCAGGTTGCAGATGAAGCTTTTTTTTTTTTTTTAAAGTAGTCCTGCTCTATTGTGCGGATTAGTATATTCTGTGGGGGCTGAAGGTTGAGCATATGTTTACAGATTTACATATGTACCATATTATCAGAGTTACGTGTGTGAGCGTCGGCCATCTGGTCTTTAAGGACTTAGGACAAAGCCTGGCACAACTGCTTTGCGCATAATGCCTCCAACATTTCAGTGAAGGAGGAAATAAAGAGCAGAGGAGATAAAACTCAAGAGCACAGAATTTTTTTTTTTGTCGCTGTGTGTTTGGGAGCAACAGGACATAAATTATCTCCCACGATCTGAGCTTGATTTACGGCCGAAAGCTCAAGTCGCTGGCGTTCGTTTGCGCTCGCAATCCCTGAAATAAGACAAAATAAGGGTCGGTGCGGTGAGGGTCTACATGCATCAAAGAGCTGAAATGTTTTGCTCAAACACTCCTGCAACACCTGACCTCTGGATCCAAACCGTCTTTCCGAACCTGAAGCAATAAAAAAACAAAAGAAGTGTCTCTATCTTATTCAGTGGCACAAAAAAAATCCATAATCCCTCCCAGACTAAATGGACTCAGTGTTTCAGCTCCTGGGTGACAGTCCACATGCTTTATCTCCACGTACTCGTTCCAAATGTGCTGTGGCAGAGGTTGAGAGCACATTGTTTTGACATAATTATGGAGCCATTTTATTCCATCTTCCGCTGGAGAAGAGCAGCTGAGCCCTGCGCTTAATTAGCATGATATGTATAGAAGGGTGATTTATGACTTAATTTGGTTTAGAGATGCGAGGGAGGGGATTTGAGGTCTTTTGAGATATACTTGTTTTAACTGTAAAGGAGCAGACCGAAACTTGGCTTCTGCGAGGAGAAAAACCCACGAGAGGAGAAAATCACATCAGGAACAAGAGATGGATTTTTTTTTTTATGTGAAAGCAAAGAAAGAAATACCACCTTTACTTTTTATCTTAAAATCTGAAACATCAAAAGAGGCTGAACGATTAGTGCCTCGAAATAGTGACGTTAGCGGGGTTTGCTGATGAGTGAAAACGCGATTCATCACAGGCGGAGAGGCGAGCGTCGCTGTCATTTCTTATAAACAAAACAGGAGAGAGAGTAAATGAAGCCAGTCAAATGTCACAGCAGACAAGTCACCGCTGTGTAAACTCAGCCGGTTTCAGATCGCAAAGCCTTTCCGCGCAGCCTCTTTTAACGCCGACAGTCTCCTGTAAACATGAAGCCACGTGTCGAAGGGTGTGCGATTTAACATAGATTAGATTTTACCTCGTATCACTTCATGACCTATGGAAATGAAACACTTATGAAGGTATCCTCAAGTCACCCAGCACAGTTCCACAGTGTAAATGCTGACATTTCTAACATAATTATCACATAATGTAATTTATTAGATCTCTTTGACGGAGAAGGCGTTCATGTGGCTTGTTAACCGTGGCAACTGAGATGCAATCAAATAGCTTCAAAGATCATAAGGACAGTGACAATGTGATTTTGTATGATGTGCATAATGTATAGTCTGTATTAGAGCCTGGACCACATTAATCAGGACGTATTAGCTTATCTCAGACGCATCTTAAAGGAGAGGCGTCTGTGCAGAAATGTACAGGATAACTTGGGACCTGTGGCACCGTTACAGAGACGATGTGAACTCTGCTCACTGTACATCTTGAAAACACTTGACTCGTCCTTACTTACAAATGATGATGATGCTGTTGCTGTTACGGATTCACACATTTCCACTTTTAAAGAGGGTAAAATCTTTTGCATACATATTTGTGGACGTTCACAGACGTTCACGACTGCCTCCGTGGTCTGTTACTAAACGGTGCGTGTCGTGTGGAGCCTTAAAAACCTTGATACCGTTAGCGATTTAAGTCATCTGTCCTTTACACTTCCCACTATCTTTTCTGTCACAGTATATCAACACCTCCTGAGCCATGGTTAGCTGTCCATCTCATTCTGTGCTTTTTCATTTACAGTATGAGTCACATTTCTTTTTAATTCTCAAACTTCAGCATCGGCCTCTGAACTCCAGACTCAGTCAGGATATGTACATTTCACATATTCAGCTCGTGTGAGTTTGTTTTCTCTCACGATCGCGACCCGACATCACTTGCAGTCGAACAGAAGACCACTTCCCGTGCGAAAATTAGTTTGAAATCGCACTCAGCACTTGAACTTCCTTTGATTATGTAGACACTGCTCCGAGAGAACAGACAGGATGTGAAGAAAAGTATTTTCACAATACTATGACCCTTTAGGACAGTGCTTTAGGGAAGATTTAGAGAAGTGAAATGTCTCATTCTGTCTGCATAAGAATCGACACGAGATAAAATGTTAAACAATGTGGACCAAAAGTTTTACACAGTTAAAAAAAAAAAAAGCGCACACACTTTGAAGCAAAGATGAAAAGAATCACACACTTCACTTATGGAGACTTTGGACCAACTGCAAACAACGTACAACAAGTAGTTGAGGTATGCACGCCACTTAGATAAAAGTGGCCTTTGTATACGCTCAGAGCATGAGCCTGTGGTTTCTATGGGGACACTGACACACTCATTGGTGGATTTCCTGTAAATTCTCCTGGTGACACCCATGAGGGACTCTGACATAACAACCGGTAGTCAGTTTGCCTCTGGCCAGTCAAGCAGGGAGGAATAAAAACAGCTTATGCACATGTTCGACACTTTTGAACCGCTCTGAGCAAACAATTAGCAGGTTTCTGGTAACTTAGCGTGAAAAGTTTTAGCGAAAACAAGCTGCCGCTCGGATGTTTTGAACTTTCACTATGATTACCTCGCTGCAAAAAACGTATTAACTCCCCCTAATCAGCAGCCACAAAATATGAGACAAAACAGTCACAAAATGAGTTCAGCGCTCATTTACGGGATTTGTGTGAGAAATCAAATTTTTAGTATATTGAGTTATAGATTTTAATCACTTAATATCAAAATATTATGAAAGAAGCAGCTAATGATGACTCATTTCTGTGTGAATCGTTTTCTTGTGGCACCATATGAATATTCACATTCATTTCATACAAAGAGGGGAAAAAAAATCCCCATTTAAATGCTTGGCTGAGATCATTCTGAATAGATATTTCAAGAACATAAGACACCGCACCACAAAAACAAAAATGGTAAGTTAAATGGCTTTAAAAACATGAACAAAGACGTGAATCGAATAAATGGCAATAAATTAAATCAGATATATAAAAGAAAACTACAGATCAAACCGATAGAAACCAAATCTCTGCTCTGTTTGGGGAAAATGACCTCTATCCTCGACATCTCGTTTAACACTCTGCTCTCACACGTAGTTTACACCGAAACAGAGAAGTCCCAGAGAGCACGGAGCAGACGAGCGACTCATCGGCACGTGTTGATCTTTGCAGACGGCTGCACAGAAATCCAATAACATGACTGCAAAATATTTGATCAAGGATACACTTCTTTGACATTTAATAAAACCTAACAGGACGCCGAGGTGGAGTGTGAGCTTTTAGCATTAAAAAACGTGGAGTGTGGGGCCTCTTTCTTACAAAAAGTTTCAAGGAAGGCCAGTTAATAGCGCAATGCATCGCCGCATCTATTGCACGCTCCATCTGCCAATAGCATCAAGGCTTTTTTTAAAACTATTTTCAAAGCTTAACGGCATACAGTAAATGGCACGCTCTTGTCAATACCGCTGAAAGAAAACTCAACCTAATATGCCTTAGAAAGGTAGTTTTTTATTGCAAGGCTATTGCACTGGATTGCATTGCCTTGTACAGTTATCTGTGGTATTTTGTCCACCTCTCTTACAATGGGTTGCAGAGCTGCTCCCGATCAAATCGCACATCCAAAACATGCATAACAGAGTACTTTTAAAATTCCTTTAAAAAAAAAAAAAAAATCAAATGTTGCAGAAAACAATAAAAGAACTGGTGCACGCATGTGTGAAAAAATGAAAAAAAGCAATCACAAGTGACCTTCCTACAGTACATGAGCTCAACTTAAAGCTTAAAATCTGATCTGTTGTAAGGCATTTTGAGACCTATATGTCTTTCGCTTCCTCCTGCTGGGGCCTTAATCAGAACAAGTTCTCCCTTAAAAAATGTGAGGGCAGAGCTCGCTAACTGTGCGCCGCCCCGTCTGCACCGGCTTCTTTGTCCACACAATAAACATGGCCTCAGACTGCTCATTCCAGCCCTGATACTGGCCTCTGCGAGACAAAGGGGACGGCGCGGAGCTGTGCCAAATTGACTCGTCCCTAATTTTTATGCTAATCCTCAATTTTACATCAGACAGTCCCCACATTTTGATATAAAAGATATTAAATAAATAAATACAGAGAGACCCAGATAATCTGTTCATAAAGACGTCTTATCCTTTGACAAGTGGAGACGTCTGCTGCTGGCTTTACATATTTGCATGTTCGAAATGCTGACAACAACCAATCATCAGCCGTCTTTATTAAATGTAAATGTTTTAATGAAAAAACATCCCAAAAGTCGTAACGTTTAGCCAGCTTGAATTTGACCTACAAGAGGCCCCAATTGGGGAAATTAGATATAAACACAACAGTAGCTCGAACCCTGACAACAGCTGCGGGGACGTTAAACCGTTATTAATTAGTGCTTCCTCCACATTTCCCATTTCAATCAACGGTGTGTTTGACCTCAACCGAGTCTTTACAACGCAGAGAAAATCGTAGCATTACTCAGTTCATGTAATTACAGCTGCAGCCACTGTGAAAAATGTAAGAGATAGAAGAGAAAAGTGGGATTAGCAGTTTTCTCTCAAGTCACGGAGGTCACCAGATATGAAGAGTGTAACTCTGGTGTGACTGAATTCATAAAAGTAAAACATTTACATCACAAAGTACAACCTTACAACAATGACACCATCGATAAATGTACCCCCACCCTCTTTATATTGTCTCTTTAATCCTCTTAAGACCCCAACAATGATTAATTGTGCAAAATAAGACAGTGGCAACGGGTCTAGATTAAATGTTTTGTAGTAAAATGACATTTTGGAATTACAAGGCTTTAACGGTGCCAAAAAAAAGATCAACTCTGAATAAAATCTAGTTTTTAATTTGCTGAAATCTGCGGCCGTTGCCAGAGGTAAACATAAATAATGAGAAATCTCATCTTTGTTTCTTTTAGTTGTGACACTAAAAACTGTGGTGATGTCGCCAAAATGTTTTTTAATTAAATACTACTGATAAAAGCTGCGTCCTGTCTGAGTCTCTCACAATAATTAATCTACAATAACCCCGAAAATATACTCTTATTGTACTATTCACAGGAAAGATTTCCTAATTAACAAGGCCAGAGCCTCTAAAAAAAGCTTCATGCAGGACAAACCCGAGGCCAGAGTTTTTATGTTCTCAGAGCTTAAACAGGAGCCGTCTAAGAACATTTTTACACAGCTAACATCTGGAGCAGCAGACAGGTCCACAACTCAAACCACAAACCCCCACAGACAGCCGTGTTTTCAACCTGACGGCGCGTTCACCGCTCGCTGAATTTCATAACCGTTTCCCCCGTTTTGGAAATCTAGGAGTCTCAGGGGGATTTGAGGGTTAGGGGTCTAGATAATGTTCACATTACAACACACATACCAGATGGCAGATGATATCTTCTAATTGTCATGTTCGACGACATAACAAGTAGATATAACAAGCTGCTCTATGAACACTTCAGGCAAATGAGCCATGCACTCACTGCTAATGGCGGTTTTTTGTACAAATTAATAATAATAATTATTATACATATTTAGGACATTTGTATCCAAGTTGGTGATAAAATAATGTGCACAAAGTCGTGCACTGTTTTCCTATAAATAGCCTTAGTCACCATGAGCATTTGCAAAAAATTAAGCATAAGTGCCTGTAAAAGGCCTTTAGCTAACACTGAGTGGGCGTTTTTCAGTTTCATTTCTTACCAATAACTCCAAAAGTTTTCATATGACTTTATAAATATATATATAGAGATATATTATATTATCTTTTAATCAACAGCGGATAATAGTAGTTTCTCTTCGTTTGCATAAGTCAGATAGTGTTTCTCGGGTCAAAAAGGTCAATGCATGTTTTGATTTTTTACTTAAAAATGTGCTTGTCTCTATATAAAACTAAAAATGAAACACATATTTCATGTCTTCATT